>JASDQU010687199.1:21265-37951 GCA_032191745.1 Picea mariana
GCCAGTACAAGAGATATTTTATCATCTTATCTAGATGAAATAAATATATAATATAGTTGTTAGATATTTCCCAAGATAACCCTGGGTATCCATGCTAGGGTAGTCCAATATACAGGGATGAATTCCAAAATAGCTTTGACCAAGACCTGTCTACCAGCTCTAGAAAGCCACTTATTGCACCAATCATGAAAATTTTTTTCTACTTTGGCGAGGAGCCATATCTAGTACTTTCTAAGGTAGCCATTTTCTTTGAAGGTAAACCAAAAATATCTCACCCTTGAGTCCAAATATATTACCTAGATATCTAAGGTCTGAGATATGTGAAGTTGTTCTTGATCGGATAGCCCCCAAAGGTAGAGAGAGGAATTTTCCTTATTAATTTGCATTCTTGTAGTTTTGCAAAAATTGGAAAGAAGATATTGCATATATTCCACATAATGAATCTCCCCTTCACAAAATATAAGGGTGCCATGCACAAAAAGAATGTGATAGAGGGAGGAAGTAGGGTTGATCTCTATACCTTTCAGTTTACTGATTGTGATAGTATTTAGAAGTAGGTGACTGAGGCCCTCCACAACCAAAAGGAAAAGAGAGGGGAGAGAAGACATCCCTATTTGATTACCCTTTCATCTTTGAATAAAGAGAAAGGAAAACCATTTTTCCAGTAAAGAAAAATAAACAATGCTTATATAGTTTAAAACCCAAGTCATAAAAGAGCGGTTAGAACCCAAGTGTATGAGGAGGAGCCTGATGTATAGCCAACTTACTTTGTAAAATGCCTTGGACAAATCCACTTTGAAGGAAATTTATTTTAGTTTTCATATATGAATAGATTGAATACCTTCTTGAGCTAGTCTGATAGCTTCATGAATTTGGTGCCCCTTTAGAAACCCAAATTTTTCAAAAGAGATGTGGTCTGAAAGGAGGTATTTCAATCTTCATGTAATCAGTTTGGAGATTATTTTTTCGATGTTTTTGCAGAGAAAGATTGGTTAGAACTGGTCAAACGATCTGGGGTTGTCAAATTTTGGAATCAATACGATAAAGTTCATATTGAAGGCTATCAAGACTTGTCTTGAGGATATGGAGTACTCCACCACTCATAGCAGATAATCCCATAGAAAGTAAAAACAACTAGATAGAATTAAACATGAAGGCCATTAGGACTCGAGCTCTTATGTTTTTGAAAACTATGCAATATTCCCAATAATTCCTCCTTTGTTACTTTAGTCATTAGTTTGGCATTGCCTTCCTAATCAATGTAACTAGGAAAGTGGCTTGCAACATTTAGGATGGCATCTATAGTCACACAGGAATATGCCTTGAAAAAATTATTGAAGCATCGAGTCCTTTATCGACAATATCCTCAAAGGACGTGGCCTGGGATCCATCCAGTATATATATGGCCCATATGGTATTGATGGATTTTCTTATGTTTATAAAATGGTGGAAAAATTTTATGTTTGCGTCACCTACGTGTAGCCACAATGCATGACTCTTCAATCTCTGTTCTTTTTCCTTGTTTAAAATAATTTTCCTTTGGGTATATTCTAGGACCTTCAAATATTCCCTTTGCTAATCAGAAACGGACCCTTGCCCTTCCATGTCGAACCACTATTGTAGCTTGGATACCAAGTCTAAGAGGGTGCATTATTCTCTCTTCCTACGTTCATTGTGCCATGAGATGGAAGCTTCCTTGATCCTTTTAATATTTTAGAGGCATTGAAGGGGAGGATATTCTGACAAAGATGGGTTGTACTGGCTCCACTTCTCCTTGATTTCTTCTAAAAAAATGGATCATCCAACCAAGAAGAATTCAACTTGGAAGGGTTGGGGGGATTTTTTGAGTGAGGGGCCAACTCCAAAAACAATAGGATTGTGGTCTAAGTCTCCTTCTGAAGAGACCCACTGCAAGACACTGATATCTTCATCCATAAAACCTTTAGAGAGAAGCAAGCAGTCCAATATTTTTTCCACTCTCACCTCCATTGAACGCACATTTCACCAAGTGGGGCATATCTTTGTAGGTTGTATATATAAGAGAATAGATTCCTCCAGAGTATGGATTAGAAACTTTGCAAATGGGTCCACATGAGCTATCGAGCCCCAAATTTCACTGGCCCCCAATGTAAATTTCCGATCTCCTCTTAATATCACAAGGTCATATTTGATCAAAGGATTTTGGAGAGTTCGGTCCCAAAATTGATGACACTCTGAATAATGCCCATAAGTGTTTAGGTATAAAAATTCCAAATTCAAATCTACAAAAAAGAGAGAGGTTCCCAAGCTAGCATGCTTTGCCCATGAATTGTTTAGATGCAGATTATTCTTTCTCCATCCTATTAGTAACCCTCCAGACCAGCCTTGGGCATTAGTGGCTAAGAAGTTCCATCCTAGAAGAGTTGCATAAAGAATTTTTATCACTTTCTCCCCATCCATCATTATTTCTTGCAAGAACAAGATTGATGGTTTCCGAGTATCCGTTAACCTTTTAATGGCCTATTTCGTTGATGGATTTGCAAACCCTTTGAAATTTAAGGATAATATGATCAAAGGGGGGTTTTCTTAGGGAATTTTCTCTAAGGGCCCCAATAAGTAATTGTTATTTGTTTGGGTTGAACTCTGAGTTTGCATGCTTTTGTGCCAAGGAGAGGAATATTTTCGACCCCTCTAAGAGTGTTTTTGGTCCTTTTCTTCATAAGGACCCAAACCACCCTCCATGCCATGTATATGGTTATTTTTAAGTCAAGCATTGGATCTGATGTTATATTTCAAATCATAGGAGACAGAGGGGGCCATCTAAGTAGCAGGGTCATCGAGATGGTTCTAAGTCTAGGATTCTAGAGATGTCTCCAAAGAGGGAAACCTATACACCTGAAATCTTGGGAGGGGAATAAGGGAGGGAAATTGTCAGCTAGAGAGGCATGAAAGACTATAAATGAAGTCCTTTCTAAATCCCTTTGCAAAGGTTGTATTGTGATCCCCAAAACACCCAAATTAAAATTCTAAGTCAACAACATGAGAGGAATGGGGAGCAGGGGAGTTTTCCATAACTAGAGAGAGGCTAATGCCTACTGAAATGTGGGTGTCAAGGGTTCTGTAGCTATTCCTAGCCTAGTCCTGGTTCATCTTTGGATTTATCAGAGAGGGTTCCAACGAAGGGATAGTCTGCATAGGAGATTTTGGACCAGTCTCTAACAAAGTCTCCACTATATATTTCTTCACCTGCATTTTATGTTGCACTACTCTTGAATATTCCTGGCCAAGGTGTCCATAAAAATGATACTACCCACACCAAAAAGGAATATTKTCGTAKTCTAGATCATAGAGAAATGTGGAAATACTTCTTTGAATAGTGACAGTGTCTTCCAAACCTCCTAACAACTGTAAACAAATAGGATTYGGGCCATTCTCATATAACCGATTAACTAAAAGGAGAGATCAGCTTCATAAAAGAAAACCAGAACATTACCTATCTCTCAGAATACCTCTTATGACTATAGAATTATGGGGAGCCTAGGTAAATGAACCCAAACCAGAGTGAYGTCAATCCTTTATGAGGTTGCATCAAAATCCATAGACCATTTTCTAGAAACAAATCTTGGGATCCCGAACTCCATTGGTTGAGAATAATTTTATCGGTGTCTTGTTAATGCAGAATTTGTACTTGTGCAAAGCCCTACAACAAGTCCCCAAATATTGTGTAACAATGGAAGATCCTACCATTGTCACCTTATAAGAAATTCCCTTGTTTTAGTGATGGAAGAGGTCCACCGCAAGGGAAGCTTCCCTGGTGACCTCAAGGGATCAAAGTAGCAAGTATAGTAGCCAAGTTATTGTCCCCTCTCTTGGTCACCTAAAGAAAGGTCTAGGTCAAGGTAAGAAAAGAGGTATGAAGTTGTTTGAGTACCCTTTTGCAACAAGAACAATTTACAACATATATATGATTATTTCCAAGTCCAAACGTGCAATTAATACCTCTTAAAAACACTAGACAATGTAAATTGCAATGGTTGTTGTAAATTTGCAGCAGTAAAACAATGATATGACACCAATAAATGATTTACAACAACAACAACAATTTATGCTCAGAAATGTAACAATTGACCAATAAAACTTAACGTTTATCCACTAGAATAACATCCAATTGTTTAATGCAATTTATGAATGTGTTAGGCCACATTTACAAGAGTGTATGCAAAACATAAGAGTGTTATCAGATGGTTGTATAAAAAAATTGTAACAACAACAAATTATCCAATGAGTTTGCCAATGTTAGTGTTACTTAGGTTGGTAGAATGATTAAGAGTGTTGACATAAAGAGTTTGTTGATCAATTCACCATGAGAATGCTTTTAAAACCAATGCATTTTAAGAGTTATGGAGTCTTCTAACATCAAATGCAACTAATCTTAGATGATGGCCTAATTGAAACCAAGAGGTAGGATTCAAACTCTAAGGTGTTGGCACATTAGGACCTTAGGCTTTGAATCTTGAGGAGAAGTATTTCTAGGGTGCAAGCACATTTGGGCCCTATAAACCTTCTCCCTTCTTGTAGTTTCAGCTAGGTCAAAATCAAAAGTCTAGGGATAAAACCCTAAAGTTCTATCACTTTAGGGCTTTAGGAGTCTAACCCTAACAATGATTCCTTCACAAATTTTTGGACAAAAATACCTTGAGAGATGAAGAAGCACTTATGTTCCTCTCTTAGGGTTTCACCAAGCAAGTTCTTTAGCATGAAATAACAAATTTACCATTAAACATCAATAGCATAAGAATAAAATTGCACAAAATTCACTTACTTCACCAAGAAACCATGAGATAAAATCATAATTGTAGAATTCCCATCCAAAATCAGCAAAAACCATCCACAATTGGGCCTCCAAGAATAGTGCATAAGTTTAGAAGAGCTAGTAACCCCAAAAGGGAGAAAATGTATGAAGTACATTTCACAAAGGTGAGAAGTAATGATCCCAAATGAAAATGAGGCTTTCCTTTCTTATATGAGGAAACCTCGACATAATTTGTCCACATAATTTGTCAACAACATAAAGTATGTGGGGCTGACCCCTTAATTTGCCTCTAACAATATGCCAAAATGCAAAAATACATAATAAAACCCTAAAAAGGGTGACACCATGTGCAAGAAGGATGACATCATGCTAGGAGAGGGTGACTTCTTGCCTCTAAAGGCAAACGTTGGGCCTCCAAAGGCCAAGTGGCATCCTATGGGGGTGAAAGAGTGTGAAGTGAGGTGTCACCTCACCCAAATCCATGTCATTCATCTCTGGTACCCATCCATCCATCAAAACCCTAGCCAAAGGATGGTGTCAAGGGTTAAAAGGGTGACGTCCATGGCCTTCAAAGGAAACGTCCAAGGCTATGAGGGTTATAAATGCATCTGCAAGTGATTTCCAACCACTTGCTACTACAACATCCTCCATCCTCTATTCACAAATCCCTGGGGTACCTTGCCCAGCCTGTGGGGCTTCCAACTTATATGTGTGGAATAATGACCAAAACTGCTCAAACCAAGCCCATTTTTCCATCATCCAAGGTCTTGATAATGTGAAATCCATTGTCTGAGGGTGGTGAGTCACTAGATTACCCACTACTCTCATCAAAAATGCCAAATTCCTGAAATAAAGGCACAACGCCTTGGGTACAAGCCCTGGATGTCCCTCAAGAACCATGTCACGACATACAAAAAAAACCAAAGTATAAGATATAGTTAGCCAAAGTTCACAAGAAACATCAGTCCTTAAAACATGGAAAGTAAGCTACAACTTAAGATACAAGTCATGCAAGATAATTCACCTCAGTGTCCCCATCAAGCATCACACCAGCTAGGACCCCATGCAAGTTACCAAGTTTAAGTATAGCAGTGTCTTCATCCAACCCTATTAGGTGTGCCACCTAGAGAAGAAATAAAATAACCGAGGTAGAGGAATAGGTCCTGAGAGTGACAAGGGAAAGTAAAAACCCACCAAGAGTAAGTGTGAAAGTGACATGGTTTAGGGGTTACTTCATGGATTATGGTGTCAATCCATCTCTATAAGCGTCTTTGTGGAGAGTGTGCTTTCTCTCGAGTTACCCAATATTTGCATGCCACCTTTTTCCAAACCCATTTATCAACCATCTTTCCAATCCATGTTTTTTATATTATATTTTTTAGTCCCCTTTAACAGGTTTCAAGCTTTAGCATCACTCTTTTGGGATCAGGGTGAGCATTGAATGAGTAGAGCTCAAGTTGGACCGGATTTTGGTGTTTGTCCTGCTTTTCTATGTTCACTTTATTTTCTAGCATTATTTTCTTATTATTTTATAGAAACTCTGGAACAACCTCTGGGCCTTCAGCCCCTCTTCTCATAAGAGAATGGACCATAGCCGAAATTTAGTATAATATGAGAGGATTCAAGGTGGAAAGTGTTAAGTATGATCAGGAGTGAAAGTTTACCCTTGGGAAGGCCCCTAGTATTACCTATTTTCCCTGGGCGGTGACAACACAGGACTAGGGCACAAAAGTTGACCACCAAGGTGAAAGAAGGAAAATGACACAATTTCCCAAACTAGTGATCCATTATCCAAATTCAACCAAAGATCATCATCCACATGCCCAACAAATGAAGTACAATAGTTTTCATGAAATAGGGACTAACATATCTCATGGTGACAATATCTTACGATATCCCATACTCTAGGTTGTTTGAATGTGATGAGCCTTGGTTGATATAGTTGGGAGGAAAATGAGGGAGGTTGTTGGGTTTCCATCTATGGAGATGTTGATCATCATCATCATGGTGTCGATCAAGTTCTCCATTGTGGGCCTTGAGACATGATCTCCTCTAGTTACCCCTAAGCATGGGGGGATAACATGTGGATCCAACGTGGGGACATGTACTCATCGTAGAGTGTATGAGAACCTCAACATCTCTAGTTGTCAAATCTCTACAATCTCGCACTCACTTCAACCAATAAATAACTTTAGAAGTATTTTCTAGTGGATGTGACCCACCGATTGTCAATGATAATTAAAAGCATGCTTCAAAATAAATTTTTCCTTACCTAGAAAATAATAAAGAAAAACATTAAATGATAAAATTCAATTTCCTAACATGTATTCATTATATGAAAACAAGAATTCAACATGTATATGCAAGAAGATGCAACTACACTAGCATGGTTTGCATGATGCAAGATATATATACAAATGAAATGCAAGATGCAAATTCTCTAATCTACCTATACTAGTCTAAGTTAGCTCAATAAGTTAAGTATCTTTCCCGTGATGGGGCTTGAGAAGGGACACACTAACCAGTAGTTGACGTCTCCTTCTCTACAATGTGGATAGGTAGTAGGAATGATTAAAAAATTTCTCATCAATCTTGTAGTAACCCAACCAAAATTTTCCAAACTCCTTTTGTGTATCAGGCTGGCCCTTCCTTGTTTCCCACTCTAAGACCAAATCTCCTTGTTTGTAATCACCTCCTTTAATATCGACTGCTTCTTGTATTACCCTGGTATATTGTTTTAAGGGAGGGGGGTGGGATTCTATTGCAAGGACATCATCTTGGCTTGGCCTAATCAATAAATCTTTATCATATTTCTTCAATATTTTGGCATAGCCAATTTCCTTATCTTTATACTTGTCTAGTTGTTGTTGGTAATATTCCTTCTTAGGCCATTCTATAGCATCAAAATATTCTTCTTGGGTGAAAGGAAGGTCATTTGGGAAAAAATCTGGAAGGGACCTCTTGACTACTTCAAGGATCTCCTCAATCTCTGGGTCAAGGACAATCTCTTCAACATGATTCTTTTCCATGGTCAATTTGGGAAGGTGAACATAAGTGTTATCATCCATAGGTATAGTAGCATAGGTCAAATCCATCTACAACGTACCACCCAACGTTGCAGCAAATTTTCTAGACGAGATCATTCCCCACACATATGGGACATATGTGACCATAATGTTCATAACGAAAACCATCTCAGGATATCGATCAAGGTGTACCTTTACGTTCTCTATTACACCATGTGTGGGAATGGACCTAGATTCAATCCCACAGACATTTCTATAAGGCCTTGTGGTTTCCAAACCCAATTGCCTCATTAATTTCAAGAACATGATACTTGCACCCACTCTTGAGTCAAGCATACAATTATTCAAGAGTTTATTGTTTACTTGCAATGAGATGAAGAAAGGTGGGTGCTCGTCATATTGTGGTATAAAATGGTTAACTTGCAACATAATAAGAGGATCCACATGTTCACCTTGTACCTTAAAGAACTTCTCGACTTTACCTTTCATCAAAGGAATTTTAATGATCTCTTTTAGAGGTACAAGTACATTGATCTTTGCCAAGACATTGTCTATGTCAATATTCAAGTCAATATCACTAGTCTTTGGAAAAGTGGAACTAGGAGGAGCATTGTTTGTTGGTGGAGAAGGGGGTCCTTGTTGAGGGGTTTAAGGTCACTGGGTGGAGCTTGTGGCGCATTTCTCCATCTTGTGTATACTTGTAGTTCCTTCTTCCTAATCTCTCCCTCGACTCCTCATCCATTTTGTTTATAATTTCCGTCCTATCCCCCCTGGATACTTCCCTTTTTCCTTCATCGAGTTGTTTAGGTGTGATATTGAGGCATACTTGAGGGGATATAGAAAATATATGATTTATGGTATAAAAGACATTCATTTGATCAAGTTCTCAATTATTCATTGGGAATTCATGTTCCCAATGTGCATCCCCACAAGGTAAGCACCAAGGAGTCTCATCTACAATGTTTGAGGGGGCTAGAGTGTTGGGAACCTTTTTTTCATTAGGATCTTGAGGTCTCCATGCTTGGATAGGATTTTGAGGCTGCCCCTTAAAAGGAGGATTTGGGGATTGTTGTTGTGCCCTTTCCAAATTAGTGATCTTATTCATCAACAATGTTTGGTTCTTGCCGAGTTCATTTATAGCCTCTTCAAGTTGTGCCCATGGAGTGCTAACATCTTGAGTGGGATCAACGTTGTGTACTATCCTTGGTTTGGTAACGACCCTGGCTCTCGGGGCATAGAAAGGTTATACCTTGCACAATGAAATATTAGCCTCAATTTTTGTAGCCATTTCTTGGGCTTCTTGAATGGTCGTTGGACCCTTGTACTTGAGAAAATACCCAAAGTTTCGTGGGAAACCCTTGATTTAAAGGAAGAGGAGATAATCTGTCCCAGGGTGATGATTGCTAGGGATCTGTTGAAGCAACTTCTCAAACTTGGTATCAAATTCCTTAACAATTTCAATCTCCAACTTCTTTATTTCAGTAAGTCGCATCAACAATAGGTTTGGTTCCTCTTTATTTCTCCACCTTTTAAGAAAGGTTTCTTCGAGTTGATCCATAGTATTGATACTTTTGTTAGGGAGACTTTTGTACCACCTTCTAGCGACATCGGTAAGAGTGGCTGAGAAAAGTTTCATCACTAAATCCTCAACATCATCACTCACAGGGTTAAGTTGGAAGATAGCCCAAAATTTACTCATATGCTCTTCAGTGGTGGCGACGTCATTACTCGAAAACTTGGAAAKTCATTTTTCATACTTAGGAGGCATCTGCCTAGGGTATCATGGGATGGAAATCATGTCCAAAGGCTTGAATATATTGGATGCCCATTTCTTTTGAGATATTGTAGGCAAGGATAGGTTTCCTCTAAACAAGGATTTTAYTATAGGTGAGTTGTGGGGAACCCTTCTCTTGTAGGTMTTAGGAGGGTTAATATACCTCCTTGAAATTTGTGGAGTCACCAAATGATCACCCTTAGATCATCAAAGGAAGGTGAGGGAATCACCCTCAGTGGATTTTCCAGGTAAACTTGAGACATAAGGGATTCGAGAGAAAGTTTACCAAATATATTTYGTTGAGGAGAATGACTCAATCCTCCCCGGGAATGGTGCCAGAATGTTGTCACGTSATTTTTACTTGTGCAAATCCATACCACACGTCCCCAAATATTGTGTAACAATGGAAGATCCTACCACTATCACCTTAGTAACAACTTCCCTCATTTTAGTGATGAAAGAGGTCCACCACAAGGGGGGCTTCCCTGGTGACCTCAAGGGATCAAAGTAGAAATTATATTAGCCAATCCTACCGCCCCCTCTCTTGGTAACCTAAACAATGGTCTAAGTCATGGTAAGAAAATAGGTATGGGGTTGTTTGAGTGCATGCCCGAAACAAGAAAAATTTACAACATATATATGATTATTTCCAAGTCTAAACGTGCAATTAATACTTCTCAAAGACACTAGACAATGTAAATTGCAATGTCTGTTGTAAATTTGCAGGAGTAAAACAATGATATGACAATAGTAAATGATTTACAACAACAACAACAATTTATGCTAAAAAATGCAACAATTGACCAATAAAACTTAACATTTATCCACTAGAATAACATCCAATTGTTTAATGCAATTTTTGAATGTGTAAGACCACCTTTACAAGAGTGTATGCAACAAATAAGAGTGTTATCATATGGATATAATAAGATTTTGAACAACAACAAATAAGAGTGTTATCATATGGATATAATAAGATTTTGAACAACAACAAATTATCCAATGAGTTTGCCAATGTTAGGGTTACTTAGGTTAGTAGAATTCCTTAGAGAGTTGAAAGAAAGAGTTTGTTGATCAATACACCATGAGAATGCTTTTAAAACCGATGCCTTTTAAGGGTTATGGAGTCTTATAACAACAAAAGCATCTAATCATGGATGATTTCCTAATTGAAACCAAGAGGTAGGATTCAATATTTAAGGCGCTAGCACATTAGGGCCTTAGGATTTGAACCTTAAGGAGAAGGATTTATAGCATGCAAGCACATTTGGGCCTTAGAAACCTTTTCCCCCTTATTTTAGCTTCAACTAGGTCAAAATCAAAAGTCTAGGGCTAAAATCCTAAAGTGCTAGCACTTTAGGGATTTAGGAGTCTAACCCTAACAATGATTCTTTCACAAAGTTTGGACAAAAATTACCCTGTGAGAGGAAGAAGCACTAATGTTCCTATCTTAGGGTTTCACCAAGCAATACGTTTAGCATGAAATAACAAATTTACCATGAAACATTAATATCATAAGAATTAAATTTCAGAAAAATCATTTACTTCAACAAGAAACCATGAGATAGAACCCTAATTGCAAAAATTCCCATCCAAAATCAACAAAAACCATCCACAATTGAGCCTCTAAGCATAACACATTATTTTAGAAGGGCTAGTAACCCCAAAAGGGCTAAAATTTTAGAAGTACATCTCACAAAGGTGAGAAGTGATGATCCCAAATGAGGCTTGCCTTTTTTATAAGAGGAAACATCAACATAATTTGTCTACATAATTTGTCAACAACATAAAGTAAGTGGGGCCAACCCCTTAATTTGCCTCTAACAATATGCCAAAATGTAAAAATGCATAATAAAACACTAAAAAGGGTGACATCATGTGCAAGAAGGATGATGTCGTGCTAGGAGAGGGTGATGTCTTGCCTCCAAAGGAAAATGTTAGGCCTCCAAAGGCCAAGTGGCATCCTCCGAGGGTGAAAGAATGTGAAGTGAGGTGTCTTCTCACCTAAATCCATGTCAATCATCTTCGGTACCCATCCATCCATCAAAACCCTAGCCAAAGGATGATGTCAAGGGCTAGAAGGGTGACATCAAGGGCCTTCAAAGGAAACATCCAAGGCTATGAGGGTTGCAAATGCATCTCCGAGTGATGTCCAAACACTTTCTACTGCAATAGTCTCCATCCTCTGTGCACAAATCCCTGGGGTACCCTTCCCATCATGTGGGGCTTCCAACCCATATATGTGGCATAATGACCAAAACTACTCAAACTAATCCCATGCATCAATCATCCAAGGTCATAAGAATGTGAAATCCATTGTCTGAGGGTGGTGAGTCACTATATGACCCACTGCTCTCCATCACAAGTGCCAATGTCCTACAATAAAGGCAMAACACCCTAGGTACAAGCCCAGGACGTCCCTTAATAACCTTGTCAAGGCATCGAAAACAAGCCAAAATATAATATATGGTTAGCCAAAATTCACAAGAAATTTCAATTCTTAAGACATGCAAAGTAAGTTGCAACTTAAGATACAATCCATGCAAKATAATTCACCTCAGTATCCCCATCAAGCATCACACCAACCAAAACACCATGTGAGTTACCAAGTTTAAGTATGGGAGGTTCGTCATCCAACCCTATTAGGTGTGCCACCTAGACACGAAATAAAATAACCGAGGTAGAGGGATAAGTCCCAAGAGTGATAAGGGAAAGTAAAAACCCACCAAGAGTAAGTGTGAAAGTGATATGGTTTAGGGGTTACTTCATGGTTTATGGTGTTAATTCATCTCTATGGGAACCTTTGTGGAGGGTGCGCTCGCTCTTGAGCTACCCAATATTTGTGAGCCACAATTTTCCAAACCCCTTTATTAGCCATCTTTCCAATCCCTGCTTTTTATATTATACTTGGTAGTCCCCTTTAAAAGGTTTCAAGCTTTAGCATCACTTTTTTGGTACTGGGGCGAGCACTGAATGAGTAGAGCTCAAGTTGGAACAGTTTTTGGTGGTCCTGATATGCTATGTTCACTTTATTTTCTAGCATTATTTTCTTATTCTTTTATAGAAACTCTAGAACAACCTCTGGGCCTTCAGCCCCTCTTCTCATAATAGAATGGACCATAGCTGAATTTTAGTATAATACGAGAGGATTCAAGGTGAAAAGTGTTAAGTATTATCGGGAGTGGAAAGTTACCCTTGGGATTCCCCCCTAGTATTACCCCTTTTCTTTGGGCGGTGACAACACAGGAGTAGAGCATAGACCACCAAGGTGAAACAAGGCAGCTGACACAATTTCCCAAAATAGTGTTCCATTATCTAACTTCAACCAAAGATCCTCATCCACAAGCCCGGCAAAATTAAGTACAACACTTTGCATGAAACAAGGACTAACATACCTCATGGTGGAAATAACTTACCATCTCCAATACTTTGGGTTGCTTGAATGTTATGAGCCTTGGTTGATCCATCTGGGAGGTAAATGAGGGAAGTTGTTGGGCTTCCATCTATGGAAATGTTGATCATCATCATCTTCATGTAGATCTTGTTCTCCATTTCAGGCCTCGAGAGATGATCTCCTCCAATTTCCCCTAGGCATGGGGGGGCAACATGTCCATTGTGGAATGCAAGACCAAATCTAACCATCCTTTTACCAAAACCAAACTTTTGGGTTTATACCCAAGGATTCTTGTGAAATTTTCTTTGGTCCATCTTTTTTTCATTTCCCCCGACATTTGTTTGTTGGAAAACCTGCTCACTAGGGCCGCATTCTTCTTAAGCGATATTTCATGGATCTTTACACCCCCCCCCCAGAACTAGGTTTATCCCTTCCACCTTTAGTTTAACACATTTTAAATTTCTCTTTTTCCCTTCCAGGACTCCTATGAGAATACTATCATCTCAACGAGAAAGGTGTTTGTCCATAGCGCAACTGCTCATGAGATCCTCTATTAGAAATTTTCCAGTGAAACCCTTTGATAATGTAGCCATTGGACTTGCCTCAAGGCTTATTGTTGTAGGTTCCCTTGTGTGGATACCCTCATCATGAAGTGGAGTGATCCTTGGCATCCATGAACGCTCATGATACCTCATCCTTGCATCCTCCACAAGTGTGATGACTAGCATAGAGTCTGATGGCAGGATGCAGATTGCTCATAATGAACCTTTGTGTCTTCGTTGTGACAAACCTCGATGGGATATTCAAGTAGTAAAATTTTCTCATCAACCTCTCATCGCGGGTGTTCACCTAGATCATTGATGATTGATTATAGTAATTTTAGAGTGTCCACCAGGGGTTGGTCTCATGCAAGCAAAGACCATCTCGAGAAGGTTTAGTTGTGGCCCAAATATATCAACCCACCATGGGTTCCTCCGAGAAATTCACTAGCTCCTCTTCCATCTACCCAAAATGCATGTGTCTAGGACCACACACTTAACGAAGACAAGTCTTGTCGAAAAAAACCTCGATTAGTGATCATTTAGATCGACCCGGTCATTGGGTCTCCACTCAATGAACCTGTGACGTTATGCGCTCATTCGTGGGATATTAAAGAATACCCCTAATTTCAATAGATATTGATAAATACCTCCCCAAATCATTTTGTTTAACCCCCCATTCTAGTACATTTTTCCAATAAAAAAAACCCTATTTTTACAAGATATCCATTATTTTTACCAAATACCCTTTTTTATACCCCCCGATACCTATAAACCACCCCGTACCCTACATCCCCCCCAATACATACAATATATTGACGCTATTCTTCATAATTTAAAAACCCCCTTTATGAATTAACTTGATAAGATATTGGACAATAAGATGAAGCCCCTGTGGATCTGGTATATTCTTAGGTCCCTGCAGAAACCTTAACTATAGCCCACAAGACTTCCATCCAATTCAAAGTCAGAGTGATATCTCCTAGCTTTGCATAGTTTGACAAATAAAAGAAACAAATCCGGGAAAAACCATATTTATAAGTTATTGGAATATTAATTATGGTTCTCTTTGATGGAAATAAAGTGGGAGAAGTATGGGCGTGAGTCAACGAATACATAATTGAAATACACCTTAAATAAAATCTATGTAAACATGGGAAATGATTTGCAATCTATGACAACTAAGGTAAATTATATTCAATTTTGTCTTGAGTGTGAGAATTTAGTCCTTCTAATTAATTTAGTCTTTAAATGTGAGAATTTATTCCTTATTGTTAATTGCAAATGTGTTAATTTCCCTTTAATTGTGATCTTACAAAGACCTTCATAGGAAGAATAAAAATA
The DNA here is from genome assembly GCA_032191745.1 of Picea mariana. Classification (NCBI taxonomy): domain Eukaryota; kingdom Viridiplantae; phylum Streptophyta; class Pinopsida; order Pinales; family Pinaceae; genus Picea; species Picea mariana. The sequence goes on from JASDQU010687199.1 coordinate 36,135, forward strand.
AGAAAATGACAGTGTGGTTTTGGATGATGGCCGCATTGTTGATGATGTATCAAGATTTGATTAGCTCAACTCTAGTCAAGATTTTTTTATTTGATATGTTCAATTTTATAGTTAATATTAATAGTTTTCTAGGGTGGTAGTAGATAACATTGTTATGGGGAGAACATATATTATTGTGTACATGTATATACAATTATTATTTCCCTTGGGTTGGGGGTAGACCGCTTGCTACATGGAGAAAAATAATAATTGTATATCAATCTTTGTGATTTTATAGATGTATTCTTCTTTATCCTATGTATTCGTGTGTATTAAAATATATTTATTGCTTAGAAAAATTGAAAGTGGATATATTGTTTAATAAATCATTCATTAGTTAACTAATTAATTAATTAAATACCATTTATATATTTGTAATTAATCAATTAATTGAGATTTTTTTAATGGGAAAAAAGTTTTGTGACACAAAAAGTGATGCAAAATGTGACACAACAATAAATTTGCATTGGAACATGATGCAAAAATCAAGGTTGATGCAAAAATGGCACAAAATCGATGCAAATTTGATGCCTCCATATGTGTCATATTTTGAGGCATACCTTTAGGAAAAATAAATATCAAACATGATTGAAGTTGAAGGTAATATTACAAATTAGTCTATTTCAATTTTAATTGAGCTAGGGGCAAGTTATAGTTATATTGATCGTAGAAGCTTATTGACAATTTTTTTCTTAAGTAGTGTAGGCATAGCAAGCCATGGTTGGTTCAATTTGGTATTGGAACAAAAAGAAAACCTACTGAGATAATGGAGGGTTGTCCATTAGAGATTAATGGAATCCATACTTTTTCATTTATGAATATAATGCAACTTGGATCTTATGATGTACTCATTGGAATGAATTGGTTAGATCCACGTGAACTGTTTCTCTGGAATTTCATCATTTTATTTCAAGCCCTTGTCCTAGATCAATTTGGTTCAACCTGACTCCCTGACTGATCTAATTTTCCTATAAAATTTAGGAGACAATTCAATCTCTCTCCCTTTATCTTAGGAGGTATTCATTCTCATTCTCCATTATTCCTATCCATTCATTCCGTCATCCCAAAAAGCCTCATTTTACCACCATTCATTAACCCAAATGGAAATATTTTGTAAGCACCAATTGCAGAATTTGCTCAATAATCTCGATCGATTTACTAAAATATCTCTAAGGGTTGCACCCATCAAATTGGATAAATACACAAGTGCTCGATCTTTAACCAAGAAAAGGGATGCTACCCTTACTTTGTCTGAATAAATAAAGGAAAACAATGTAAATTTTGATGCTAGGGAACTTTATTGTAATGATGCATGGCTAATCTTAGACAACTCTTTGAATTTAAACTAGATCTCCTAAATTCCAAAATTTCTAATTTCTTTTTCAAATTTCTTTAAATGGTGATCTTGAAAAAATGAAAACCATAAACAATTTATCTTTTAATATATAATTCTTGAATGATAAAAAGGTTGCACACTCTTAATGAGTGAAAAAATAATGTGCAATGATACATAGGTTATAAACAATCCTTCACTTAAAAAATTCTTAGAGCCATGTTGTAAAAACCTTGACATTATGGAACTATCTTAGAAATCCCCACAACTTGGTAGAGTGATCCTTAAATTTATATCCCAGTGAAATATATCCTAATCATCGAGGCTCTCCAATGTTAATCTCTCCAACATTTAAAAAAACAACATACTTTTTGAAAAGTTGTATCATTTCTCTATGTATTCACAAGGGATCAAGAAAAACAACATACTTTTTGAAAAGTTGTAT
>JASDQU010687202.1:0-15520 GCA_032191745.1 Picea mariana
TGAAAAAAAATCAATTCTTAGGGAAGGAAGCTATGAGTGATTTCTAAACTGTCTTTGCCTAGATTCCCAACGTTCATAGATGCTTATGTCTTGTTCAATAACTGCCTAAGAACATTCAAGTTCAATCCGGGTATTAGCGGTCTCTAAGATGGTATTAAATAAGTTTAATGCAATGTTGGTCTGATCTGTGAGACTGAGCTCAATATTAGGCTGCCTTGCAACAAGTACAGTCATGGAGGAAAGAAAGCTAAAAGATCTGTCACTTTTTTTTTTTATGTTTTCTTTTTCTATTTTCAATTGTATGAGAAAAATTCCTAAAACAAAATTAATGGTATAACAATTCAGAGGTCGTTTTCCGTATCCAAGTCAAATTTGGAAATAATGAGTGTGATGAGAGAAAAACATAAAGTTGTTAAAAAAAAGTGAGGCATCAATCACAAAATATTCTCACTCTAATACAAAATAAGAAAAATGGATGAGAAACCTTTAACGAAGAATAGAACGTAGTAATCTAACTAACTCCCAGGACTTGTATTTGCTAATAGAAAACACAAAGGAAAATCTGTAAACAATCAGATAACTAAATAAACATATAACCATAGTATATGTTGTACTAAGTTGTGATTAACAATTCATCAAAGACATATGAATAAATATGTTGGAATACAAAAGAACATAAGAACACATAACTCAAGATTGACGAAATATGGAGTCTTTGGTCTGCATTTTTCTTAATTATCGAAAAGGAGTGATCTCTCTCTTATAATCGGCTAGGAAAAAGCCTTCTTTAAGTCTTTTGAAATTATATTTATACAAAAGGTTACCAACCCTATACGGTTGGAATTATCCTTACTCTTAGATGCTAACAGTTACAGAATAAAAAATTGAACTGTTTCACTTGGTTACTTTCTATCTCTCTCTCATACAGACAGAATGGGTATGCATGTGTTAATTCATCGATTCTTTGAAGTACTTCCTTCACCTGGCTTGAGACACTCGACGCACCTGCTTAGAAACTGTACTAAAATTATGGAAGGCTCTGTCACATCCTTTGCCTAAAAAAGATACAACTTTGTCTGTAATTTCGGCAACCTATCTGCAATCCTNGATGTCCAGTTGATGCTTTATAACATTGATTTGTCCTAGTACTCCATCACAATTGTCCTTTCCAATGCTTAGTGATTTTTTATCTAGGAAATCAAAAACCTCTTCACAATCTTCCTTTATTTATTTGGCCATTTTCTTACTCTCGGCTATACTGGCCTCCCATGCCTTTAGTATGATATCACCCCTAATTTGTTCTGCGACAGTCAATCTGGGAGTTACTGGTGCCTTTTCTCTGGCCGAAGATACAACTACCTTTTGAAAGGTGGTTCAAGCTGCAGTAGCCTCTTTTTCTCTGAAACCAACATTATCTAATGATTGAACCATATCCCAAAAATAATCTTGTACTATCCCTACCTTAGAAAACAGGATTTGTTGTACTGCTTCCAGCTTTTGATGCACTTCCAGTGCCTAGGCATGAAACATTGTTATATTTACAACCTAGATTTCAGTAGAACTCAATTTATCTTGTAGTTACCTTACGAATTCTTCTTACTGGATGACCTACCCTTGACTTTCTTGAGTAGTCTTATGTACTTCTTAAATATCATATTTAAGTTGTTGAATTTCTTGTCTATCTTTGGCTCTAGCCTGTTCGAGTCCTTTGCTGACCTCGGTTTTGATATTATTCTCTATATTCCTTATTTGATCTCACAACTGATTTATCATTTGATTCCTCTACCTTATCCTTTCTTTTAGATTATCAACAAAGAATAAGTTGGTTGTTGCAAAATCTCCCAAAGAGCCTACCACCTCTGTAGAAAAATCTTCTTCTTCCAAATTTTTCCCATCTAACAATAATCTGTGCTTTTTTAACATTGCACCCTCTCTCATGTGCATTTGTTTCTTCACCACGACCTTTATTTTCTTAATGAAAAATAACTTGATGGGAGGTATCTCCTCGACATGGATAGGCGTGAAATCGCTTATGAACATTGTCTCTGTATTAGGGTTTCCTTTGGTGAACTATAATGGCGTGATAGCCTCAATGGGTTTTCTTATATTTGTGGATAGTTGTTTTCCAACTCTGTCTATAGTTGGTTTGTTGGGTGAATACAGTGGCTTGTCTTCCCCTTGTTTTTTTAATGTTTTTGATTGATTTTTAGACTGGTCGTCAGATACCTCTGTCGCTGGAATTTCCTTTTTCTGAGATGAGAGTTCAAAACTATACGGGTTTTCTAGGGATTCTTGTTTATTACAGCTCCCGACTTCTGGGTTCTGGGTCTCTGTTTGTTGTGTATCTCGATATTTTAGGATTTTCCATTGTAATACTCTAGGTAGGCCACTTTTTCGGTGTTTTTGGTAATTGTAAAACTAAACCATTTCACTAGGTAGCAGAGCTCGAACTCACCTTAGAACTTCTTGGTAAGATATTACCCCTCGGAACATTTCTTCATGAGGGGACTCCTCATGTTCATACTTTTTGAGATTGCAATCGGCCATATGGTTTCCCACGACCCTCTGTGAGTCGTGCTTCTTGAATTCAATGTTAACCAACTTTATCTCTTCTAAAGCTGTAGCCTCCACCTTGGAGTGACTGAAATCCAATAAAAAAAATGAACTAATAGACAAAGGAAAAGATGGCCATACCTTTTTCTGCTCGACTTTTAGCTCTTTTCTAATCCTGCCAAGTACAGTTTGTTGTGCAACTTCACGACACAACAGTCTGTCTAGTAAAGATTGTGCTAATGCATATGGAGGGACCGAGCAGCCGAAAACTATAATATAAGAGAAATGTTCCTCTATGTACCAGTCTGCCACCTTGCCCAGGCTAACCATAAACTTGTCTGAAATTATTGGCGGTGGGTGACCAAATATAACAATATGCATCAACACCACTACCCAATTACAAATTTCGTAAAAGAAATTTTTTTCCTTGTCTTCCCAGAGCTTTGAATGTTAATCATGAATTTGTTCTTTACTGTCTAGATTCCAGCTCCATCTCATCAGCGGGAAAGGCGTCATGAAATAGATAACATCCATAAAATAAGATGACATAAAGAATGAATTTGGTTTCCCTTTGGTTTTCTTCATTTGGTATTCTTAGATTTTGCTAGCCAGATTATCTGACAATATATTTTCCCAGTCAAAATAAAATCCTTCTACCACTGAGTGAATAATGGGAACCCATGGTAGAAAGGAATGGGTCGTGTTCTCTTTTCCATAAATTATGCACATCATCATGGATATATACATGAATTGTGGTTCAAGAGATGATATGGAATATACGTCGTGAGATTTGGCTCTGAACTTTTCAAGGCATGAACACCAGTATTTGATCAGGTCAGAAAGAATCTTTCCATACTGATCACATTCCTTATTATTAAATTCACAAGAAAATTGGCGTTATAAATGAAGTTTGATGTTGCAAACAATTTATTCATGACATGTATGTGTTCCGGTCGAAATGACCCAACAACTACTTTCTAAGAGTTGAATATCGTTCGAGTCACGATATCTACATGATCCAGTTCCCATCTAATCATGTCAGTGTAAGGTAAAATCCTTGGCCTGGTTTCTATCTTATGCAGTTCTGCTTGAGAGATAATCTTATATTTGGTAGATAAGTTATCCTTTTCATTGTCTCTTGAATCATTGGGACAATTTACCACTTTGTATTGTATGGTGTTGAACACATGCGTCCAGGTTTTAACTATGTTTATACTTCTGAGTGAAGTATCATAAATAATGTCTATGTTTTGGACAAAACATTCACCAGCTTCTTTAGGGGCTTTCCATGGAGCCATGATAGCAAATTCAGAGTTTTGTTACCTATTACAGAGAATGAGAATGAAGAAAACTAGTTATTTCGCTAAGCCAACTCTAAGAAAACAATAAAGTGATCCAGAACTAAAAATCTTCTTTGCCTTAAACGCATAAACCATGTGTATACCTTCACTGAAAATGCATTTAATTCCTTTAATAAAAAATATTTGGGCATTAAAATCTGATCCTATTTGGAATCATTTCCCTAAATCAGAGATTAATATCAATTATGGTCGATATCTCGAGAAAAGCACAGAATTTGAATATATCCAAGTTAATTTTAAGCAATATATTAATTAGAGAATAATCCTCATTTAGTACCTTAATTAATCATACCTAACACTTAATAAATTTTCGGTGTTTCGGGTCTCGGGGATCTTTAAAGAAATTTAAACTAAGAGTTACAAAATGAAAATTCGCAACATGTTTTAATTTAGTATAATCATATTTAACTCTCTTAATTAATCGCGATTAGTTTTAAAATGTCGAGGTTTCAGGTATCGGGACTTCAAAGCCTTTATATGTAAGAGCATCCCGAATCGCAAAGTCATGACGATATTTACTCTTTGTTAATATTACTTAATCATTAATGAACCCATCTTAACATTTAATACTATTCTGAGTTCGGGTATCAGGACTTCGAGGATGCTCAATATTGAACCTTCGTACTTCGGGAAACCCTGACTCCTGAAATTTCAAAATCAAACCTTTATATAGATTGATTCATTAATTCAAAAGGCGGCTCCATAATCTGCTAATACATTTAAACCGTTGGATTGATCAGAAGACTTCATTTCGACAGTGATTATCCAAGTTCATTTCCGTGCTTTTTATTTAAACAAAAATGAAATTTATTTTTAGTCTAAGGTTTAGAAAAATATATATGTTTCAACATACTATATTCTCCATTTCTATTTAGATTGTTTCTTCTAGTACTCCTTCACCAAATGAAAAATTGAATAGTACTACTCTTCCAGTGGGTGCACAATATCACAAGGATATGTCTTCTTTCCCTCCTCCATTACATGAGCAAGTCAATGACAATTTTCCCCTGTGGATGAGTAGTTTGGTGGAAACATATTTCAATTTGTTAGGTCCACTTTTGTATTGAATTGGATCATCACAAAGACACTATGATTTCTTCCAACTATCACTGAATTTGCATTGCGTTGGGGCGCCCATTCACTTATCTGGTGTACTTACACCTATTTTCAACACTTCCTTATCAGATAGCCATATTAGTATCATGTGTATTTTGATGATAAGCAGTTCAATGGTGGAATTTCATCTAGGATTGACAAATGCTATGATGATGGTTGGGTCTTCAAATACCCATCCATGTTTGTATTTGCATTGGGTCATCTCATACCCACTCTCATTTAAATTTTCAACTATCTTTGTATCTCTATTGAGGTGGGTATGGCCACCCTTGTACTTTATCAACCTTCATGTCACCATGCTAACATTGGGGGGGTGTTGGAAACATGCTAATCTTCACATGTGGTCATTCTAGCTAAGCACCCTCTTTATTATATTTTTTATATGACTAGATAGGCATAATCCCCTCTTGGGGTTTGTTCCCTTGTTTACTAGACCTATAACCCCCTCTTGAAGGGATGCCTCATGCAATACTTAGTGACATTAATACAACACCATATTGACATGCATATTTTTATGGTGTTGATTAAAAATGAATGAAAAGATGGATTTTCATCAAAACTATGACACACATACATTGCATATACAATGTAGAACCTGAAATAAAAATGAAAAATGGTTGATGCAAATATAAAACTTGTTTCAACCAATTTTTGTACTTTGAAAGAAAAATAGGGTTTATGGTTTACATGAAGAATTGATGATGAAAACAAGTGGGTATGTGAGTCATATTTGAGTCCAGAAACCCTCCCATATCATTAATTCATGCGAATAGTCTATCCATGTCAAATTTCAATGCATATAGAAACAATTTGAAGAAATTTCAACGTTGGCCCCATTCACAGGTCATTGTTTCCCATGTCTAGTCCTAGTACAATGTCTTTTCGTTGTTCCTTTTAAAATCCGTTTGACACATAAGTTCTCACATCTAGTAATGCAAGGACATGTATTAACATCAATAAAAAAGTACTATTTGATATGCATTGCACAAGCTTCATCAGTTATTTCTTGTCTTTGTTTTTTTCTCTCATCGAAGTACTTATTTTCTCCATAAATTAAAGAATATTAGTATGAAAACATTATTTAAATACGAAATTACCACTAGCGCCTTCTTCTTGCCACCAAATGAATGGGCCTAATTGGAATGATGTTGTTTTTGTACAACATAGGTAGTGAAAATAAAGAGCACGACCATGACGATGGGTATATTATTGGTATTTACATGCACCGCGACATTAATCCGAGAAAGTTTGAACTAAACAAGGTCGAGATTGGATATATAGAGTGGGTTTGTGATTCATATTTGAGTTTGGAAACCCTCACATATTGTCAATGAATGCATATTTAAATCTGACACTACCATGACACCATAATGATATTTAAATATGACACCATAATGATGTCATCGACGCATGCAATACTTAGCGACATTGATATGACACCATCTTTACATTCATATTTTTATGGTGTTGATTAAACAATGAATGAAAAGAGGGATTTTTCATCACAAATATGACACACATACATTGTATATACAATGTAGAACTTGAAATAAAAATGAAAAAAGGTTGATGCAAACTTAAAATTTGTGTCAACCAATTTGTGTACTTTGAAAGAAAAATAGGGTTTATGGTTTACATGATGAATTTATAATGGAAAAAGTGGGTGTGTGAGTCATATTTGAGTCCATTAACCCTCCCATATCGTTAAGTCATGTGAATAGTCTATCCATGTCAAATTGCAGTGCATACAAAAATAGTTTGAAAAAATTTCAATGTTGGCCCCATTAAAGGTCATTGTTGCCCATGTCTAGTCCTAGTACAATGATTTTTCATTGTTCCTTTTAAAATTCATTTGACACACATGTTCCCACATATAGTACTACAAGGACATGCAATAATGTTGATAAAAAAGTACTAGTTGATATAAATTTCACAAGCTTCATCAGTTATTTCTTGTCTTTTTTTTCTCTCTCATCTAAGTACTTCTTTGCTCCATAAATTAAAGACTATTAATATGAAATCATTATTTAAGTACGGAATTCCCTATAGAGCCTTCTTATTTCCACCAAACGCAAGGGCCTAATTGGCATGATGTTGGTTTTTTACAACATAGGCGATGAAAATAAAGAGCACGACCATGACGATGGGTATATTGTTTGGGAGTTTCATGCACCACGACATTAATCTATGAAAGTTTGAACAAAATGAGGTTGGGATCGGATATATAGAGTGGGTGTGTGAGTCATATTTGATTTTGGAAACCCTACCATGTCATCAATGCATGCATATTTAAATATGACACTACCATGATACCATAATGATATTTAAATTTGACACTACCATGACACCATAATGATGTCATCGACGCATGCAATACTTAGCGACATTGATACAACACCATGTAGACATGCATATTTTTATGGTGTTGATTAAAAAATGAATGAAAAGAGTGATTTTTCATCATAACTATGACACGCATACATTGTATATACAATGTAGAACCTGAAAGAAAAAGGAAAAAAAGGATGATGCTAACTTAAAACTCGTGTCAACCAATTTGTGTACTTTGAAAGAAAAATAGGGTTTATGGTTTACATGATGAATTGATGATGGAAACAAGTGGGTGTGTGAGTCATATATGAGTACAAAAAACCTCCCATATTGTTAAGGAATGCAAATAGTATATCCATGTCAAATTTTAGTGCATACAGAAATACTTTGAAAAAATTTCAATGTTGGCCCCATTCACAGGTCACTATTTCCCATGTCTAGTCCTAATACAATGTATTTTTGTTGTTCCTTTTAAAATTCATTCGACACACATGTTCCCGCATCTAGTACTGCAAGGAAATGTAATAACATCGATAAAAAAGTACTAGTTTATATAAATTGCACAAGCTTCATCAATGTTTTCTTGTCTTTGTTTTTTTCTCTCATCTAAGTACTTCTTTGCTCCATAAATTAAACACTATTAGTAAGAAATCATTATTTAAATACAAAATTCCCTTTAGCGCCTTCTTCTTTCCACCAAACACATGGGCCTAATTGGCATCATGTTGGTTTTGTACAACATAGGCGATATTCAAAATAAAGAGCATGACTATGACGATGGGTATATTGTTGGGAGTTCCATGTATGACATTAATCCATGAAAGTTAGAATGAAACAAGGCCAATATCGGATATATGAGTGGGTGTGTGAGTCATGTTTGAGTTTGGAAATGCATGTTCCCACATATTATAGTAATGCACGGGCATGCAATAAAGTTGATAAACATGAACTTGATGAATATCATAAGCAATTTATCATCAGTTATTTGTTGTCTTTGTTTTTTTCTCTCATCTAAGTACTTTTTTGGTACAATATTTTAGATATATTTTAGTACGTAATCATTATTTAAATACAAAATCTCATCTAACACCTTCTTATTGCCACAAAAATCATGGGCCAAAGTCCCATGTTTTCAAGAATTTTCAATGAAGATGCTATAGAAATGAAAAACATGTTCATCGAAACTTCATTGATGCAATACTATGACAACAATGATGACATCTATGATCATGGTGGTATAAAAATGAATGGGCTTCTCTTGGTTTCAATAATAATTTATCCTATACTGAACAAGGCCAGCCATGTGAAGGTGGAAACTCATATGGCCCCTCCCCTCCCCCTCACATCACTCTCAATTCCCCAATACCCAATCTATAAAATAGAAAATAATTGAAATCAACATAGTAAGATTCATGCATAGAAACTACCAAAACAAAAATTAATGAAGGTAAATGAAATTATGTGTTTGTAAATGATATTTTTAGTTTACCACATACTCTAGTATGGCAACTATTTTTAGGTTTCAAATAATAACTAAACAACATGTAAGAATATAGGATATAAAAAAGTCACATAAAACTTAAAACATGTAATTAACCCATGACATAAGTAAATTACTTTAAGAGAATAATTCATACAAATTAAAATATATAGTTACATACCTGATCCAACTCAACATCTATATCATCCTTATACTGAATCTTCTTCTTCATTGAACTCGAAATCTGTATCATCATCTGGTTCAGAAACAATGTTGAAAGTATTGATTATATCATCGTCATCATAATCAATGTCATTTTAAAGCATATTTTCATCGACATCACCATCAAAAATTGCATTAATGTCTCCTACGCCAGGTTCATCTTCTCCATCTTCTTTGTCTGTCGACCCATGATATTTTGTCTTTTTCTGATTTGGCACATCATATTCTTCTTCAATATCATCTTCTTGTTGTACATGAGTATACTTAACTGGCCTTCCTCTTGGATCATATCTAAAAACAAATGACCAATACCTGGAACCTGGAACCTTTGAGTAAAATACCTATTCACATTGGCTTGGAAAAACATAGCGATCATGTCCTCTTTCAAACATCGTTGTTTTAATCACCATAAATTTGTTGGCATGCTGAATAGCAATTCTTTCTTCATCACATTCATGCATTCGTAACCTATATCATTTGACGTCGAATAGAACTAATTTGAAGGAATTAAAGTCACACTCAAGTATATCATTCAAATACCCATAGTATCTATTTTTATATCCTCGGGGATGCCTATCACTCCTAGAGGAAGCATTAGTGACTTGGAATACTGCAGTTATCCCGCTATCAAAAGTTTTTCTGGTTTCATCCAACTATTTGATGTGAAATTTATGGCCATTGAACCACATAGGATTGTGGTGTTTCATATACAATATGCCAGACATGTAAAAGATGAATTGTCAATCAATATACATATTTATATAACTTGGAAAGTATTTGACAAATACACACCTATAGTCACATTAATATAATATAAAATAACTGAATAAAATGGGTGAATTTTCTTGCCTTTCCATCTTTCAAGCAATATGATAAATCAATTTCCCTCTACGTCACCATTGTTACGAAGAGCTTCTCTAACCAATCCAGAAAATCGTTTCCATGATAAATGACGCAGGAGCATCGCTCACTCATCAAGCGAGCCAGCACATTGAGAGGAAACAACTGAACAGCGCCAGCACACATTTTGAAATACTTGGGAGTTGTTGCGCCGCTCTTTAATGAAGTCATTCATAAAGAAGCACACTTTGTATATGTAATGGACCTTGAGAGGATAAGCTCTCTTCCTTAGGTAGATGAGGCATTTAATAGATTTAATGCTGTTAGATAGGAATTTAATTATAGATTTGATAGTTGTAGAGTTCGAGAGGGAAACGGGATATAGACACCCTCCTTTGTATCATTGTAGGATTAGCATTCAAAATTATCAAACAGGAGCAAGAAGAGAAGAGAAGAGCAGAGAAGTGTATGAAGAACTTCCATGTATAGATATTGAATTAATAGGAAAGTTTTGATTCAATTCCATGGTTGTGTTATTCTCTGCGTATTGTTGATGTTATGCTCATGAATGTTTGTAATGTTATGAATTTTCTTTGTATATGCTTTGCATTTGATTTCATGTTTCAAAACTGAAGTCTGAAGGAGAGGAAGAGTGAATGAGTTTCAATTGTTTCTCTGTCCGAGCCAGGAGATTCCTGCATAGAGTGCAGTTGAATTCATCCGCATAGAGTGCGTTGATGAGGCTAGACAGTTAAACTCTTATTCTCATTTGCCCAGAGGTTGATTTGGGTTGGTAGAGTCGTGCAAGGTGTGCGCAGGCTAGAAGAAGACTCAAAGTTGCGATTCTAAGCTAAGGGAGTGGAAGATTTCTATTGTAGGAGTGCGCAGAATCGAAGAGTTCCAATACTTAGTCGTATTCGAAGATTTGCCGCAAGGAGTTCGTGCAACAAGTCTTCGTAAAGACTTGTGGAGCGAGGAGAAGCTCAGGAGAAATAGTTTCTTCGAGATATCGTGCAGGAGAAAATTAGCAGTGGTTCGAAAGAGGATTGAGTGGGTAGGAGTCTCAGAGTGCGAGGAGTCCAAAGAGGAGAAACCCATGACCAAGAGTTGCAGCGAGGATTTGCAAAGTCCTGTCGATCGTCCGATCTGAGAGAAGCTGCGCGGGAGTTAGCCTTAGGCGCAGGAAGGAACAGGCATCGGGATTTGGCGTATCGGGGGTCACGGGGTTGAGAGTTTCATACTTATCGAAATCGCGACTCGCGATTTCCCGAAGTCGTTGGAGCCGTTGATCACGACTGAGACACGTGGCATGAGATCCTGGAGAATCGGGGTTCGGCACTTCGGGACTTTCGGTGTTGAAAGAATTACGGGGAATTCACGAAATCCTGAATTGAGACGAGTCCCACAGTGATAGTGCGTGGTATTGACAGGTGGTATCTCATATCAGGGTTTGGGACTTGAGGGGTCTTGTGAAATGGTGCTGCAAAAACCGCGAATTCCCGATCGGTGATTTCCCGATCACTACAGGTGTGTGTGGTCCAAGCATCAGCAACGAGGACAGGCGCCATCAGAGAATCGACACATCGGGGTTTGGAGGTTGAAGTTTCAACTCGTTGATATCACGAGTAACGATTTCCCAACAGGGAGATGTTCCGATAGCGGAGGGGAGTCAACGTTGACCCATATCAGACTTCAGGGAATTGCAAGGTGAGAAATACGCGACCACAGGATTCGCAAAATCGCGAAGTCCGATTTCTCGATTTTGAAGGGGGGTCAGAAAGGAGTTGTTGTGGGTGAAGAACTTCCAACGAGGGATTTGAAGGAAATTTTAGTTCTTCGGGCCAAATTCAGAGGAGGTCCTGGTGAGAGAGATCGTTCCTCCAAGGAGTGGGGAAGGTTGCACCAAGTACTCCTCGGCTTGAAAAATTTCATGGGCTCCTGTCCATGAGCTCCTGCATGGTCTGTCCATGCTTCTGTATAACTGCCTCAGTCTCCCAGCTAGCATCTTCCACTGGGTGGTTCTTCCATTTCACCAGGTACTCAAAATACTGCTTTCGCCTGGTCTTCTTTCCCACTCGCTTGTCCAATATGCACTCCATCTACGGTTTCTCTGCAACTGGTAATTGCTTCTGCCACTGGATCACCGGTTCCCTAGTTCCGGTCTCTGCTTCATCAGCCCTGTATGGGTATAAATCCAAAACATTAAAAATCGGAGATATCCCAATGCCATCCGATAACTCAATCTCATATGCATTCTCTCCAAATTTCTTCAGGACTCTGCATGGCCCAATTTTATTCATCTTGAGTTTGTTATATGTTCCCCTAGGGAACCTTTATTTCCTCAAGTGTGTGAGAACCAAATCACCAACTTCAAACTGAAGTTGTCTCTTCCGTTGATCTGCTCTACGTTTATACTCCTTATTTGATTTCTGCAGTCGCTGCTTCACCTTCATGTGAAGTTCCTCCATCGCCTCAGCGAATTCTTCTGCGCTAGCGCTGCTAGTTGCACCCTGTCCTGACTCCCTGAGTTCATAAACTCCCCTCGGCTGTGTCCCATATAAAATATGGAATGGAATTTTCCCTGTACTCTGATTCATAGAATCTTTGTACGCAAATTCTTCTTGTGGCAAAATGATGTCCCAGCTACCATGGTGCTCCGTCACCAAGCTTCTCAGCAAGTCTCCAAGACTTCTGTTGACCACCTCGGTCTGTCCGTCCGTATGCAGATGATAAGATGAACTAAATGCCAAATTATTTCCCAACTTCTTCCATAGCGTCCTCCAAAAATGACCTATGAACTTCGTATCCCTATCCGAGACTATGCTTCTCGGCAATCCATGAAGTCTAATGATTTCTTTAAAAAACAAGTTTGCGATGCACGTCGCATCACTGGTCTTCTGACACGGTATGAAATGTGCCATCTTCGAAAACCTATCCACCACCACAAAGATGGAATCAACCCCTCTATGCGTTCTTGGCAGTCCTAACACAAAATCCATGCTAATCGCCTCCCATGGCCTCTCGGGTATGGGCAATGGCTGATAAAAATCGACATTCTGCTTTCGGCCCTTTGAATGCTGACAAATTATGCATCTGTCAACAAATATTTTGACATCTGCTCGCATGCCCATCCAAAAATACGATTCTCTCATCTTCGCGAATGTTTTTTCATGTCCAAAATGACCTGCTAATCCGCCACTATGCTTCTCCTTCACCAAATTCTCCCTCATGGAGAAAATTGGAATACATAGTTGATTGCCTCTGAACAACAATCCTTCTTGGATCATATAATCCATCCACGGGCTCCGATCCCTGAGAACTGGATTCTCAGCTGCTTCATATGCTTCTGCAAAATCTGCATCCCCTGCATACATGTCTTTCAGATTCTCAAAACCCAACGTCTTGAATCTGAACTCCTGCAACAACAAACATTTCCTGCTCAAAGCATCAGCCACTTTGTTAGCAGTTCCTGCAATGTGTTTAATCACAAATGTGAAATTATGCATGTATTCTACCCATTTCGCATGCTTCTGGTTCAACTTCTCTTGTTGACTCACAAACTACAATGCATGATTATCGTTGTATAACACAAATTCCTTGGGTATCAAGTAATGCCTCCACTTCTTTAATGCCTGTATGATGGCATAAAACTCTTTATCATATGTGGAGTATTTTAGCTTTGCGTCATCTAGCTTCTCGCTGAAATATGCCACTGGCCTGTCATCTTGACTCAGGACTCCTCCTACAACATACCCACTGGCATCACATTTCACCTAAAATGTCTTCTAGAAGTCCGGCAACACCAACACTGGTTGCTCTGTGATCTTCCGCTTCAATAGATTGAAGCTCCTTTCGGCCTCTGCTGTCCAGTGAAAAGTCTTGTGTCGCTTCTTCACTGTTTCCATCATCGCTGCGCTAATCCCACTGAAATTCTTGATGAAATTTCTGTAGAAACTAGCCAGTCGATGGAAACTCCTCACCTCGAAAATATTTCTCGGTGATGGCCAATTCTTGATCACTTCCACTTTCTCTGGATCCATTTTCAATTCATTTGCCGAAATAACAAAACCTAAATAAATGAGTTATGTTCTCATGAAGGAACACTTATTCATGTTAACCAATAGCTTCTCCTGCTGTAGTCTTCTCATCACAATGGCCAAATGCTTCAAATGTTCAACCTTCGTCTTACTGAAAATTAGTATGTCGTCCAGATATACAACTACAAACTTCCCGATGAATTCCCGCAGGACTTCATTCATCAGTCTCATGAATGTGCTCGGCGCTTTTGTCAAACCAAATAGCATGACCAGCCATTCGTACAAACCTTCGTTTGTCTTGAATTCTGTCTTCCATTCATCACCCTCTCTCATGCGAATCTGGTGATATCCGCTCTTTAAATCAATCTTTGAAAAATAATTTGCCCCGCTCAGGCAATCCATCAGATCATCCATTCTCGGTAGTGGAAATCTGTACTTGATGGTAATCTTGTTTATCGCTCTCGAGTCTGTACACATTCTCCAGCCTCCATCTTTCTTCGAACTCAGTACCGTCGGAACAACACACAGGCTCAGGCTCTCCCTGACCAATCCTTTGTCCAGCAGATCCTGTACCTACCTTTTGACTTCCTCATTCTCTTTCGGCATCAATCTGTACACTGCTTTGTTTGGTAAACTTGCTCCAAGTGTGAGGTCTATGTGATGACTCACACTCCTCATTGGTGGCAACAAATGAGGTAATTCGTCCACGATGATATCAGCAAACTCTCCCAACAGTTCCTGGATCTCATCTGGTAAGTCATCCACTCTTGTGCTTGTCAGGACAATTCTCGGTTTCCTGACCACAAAGAATTGTGGATCTTCCTTCTTCTCCATCTCTGTGAGAAGCTCCTTCCCACTCATGAGAAGTATCGTGTTACTTACTTCCAACTTTACTTCCTTATCCTTTATCGGAAGCAATCTGTGTGTTCTCCCATCCTTCTCCAAGGTGTATGTGTTCATTCTCCCATCATGAACCACATTTATGTCATATTGCCATGGTCTACCCAACAATAAATGACATACATCCATGGGAATAACATCACACATAATTTTATCATGATATCCACCTATCTTGAATTCAACTAAACACTATTTCTTAACACTTACCCGGTGTCCTTTCTGTATCCACGATACTTTATATGGACTCGGGTGATCAGTAGTTTCCAGCTCCAGTTTCTCCACCATCTTGGACGAAACGAGGTTATCGGTGCTTCCGCTATCCACGATGACCTTGCATTTCCGGTCCCTGGCTGTGCAAGAGGTCCTGAACAGTCGGCTCCTCCGAGCTGCGTTCTCCACCTCCTTCTCAGGTGTCAAGAGAACTTTATGCATCCCAAGCGATCTTCCGTTGTCTGCATCTTCATTCTCAACATCACGCCCCTGCGCCTCTGTGATGTGAGCTTCTCCTCTGTCCATTTTCATGTCTGGACAATCAACAGCTTTGTGTCCATCCTTCCCACATGTAAAACATGTGATTACTCCTCCTCTTCCTCTGCCTCGACCTCTAGTACAAGGAAGATTGTTTGCATCAGCATATCCTCCACCCTGCTCTGTACGCTGTCTCCTCAGCTCAACATATT
>JASDQU010687204.1:3617-19231 GCA_032191745.1 Picea mariana
TTTTTCAGACTCTCTAAATATGAAAAACCACCGAGATTACCTTCTCTGGGCTCGTTAAACTTACATCGAAGGACGTTACCATTGTGTGTTCTACAACTGCATTTGCATACCTTATCCATCAGCCTTGTGACAGTTTGTTTCTGCGTCTTAATACCTTTGGCCGCCGGAGGATTTTTCCCGAGTATCATTTTACCAGAACATCAGTCTTGTCCTTGTGCCTTGATATTGTATGTTTGCACTACTCGTTCCTCCATTGTAACATAATATTCCTTTATTCTTTTTCAAAAATTATCCAAAAGAACAAAAAAATCAAATATACCCCAAAAAGAGGATGGGAAAAGTATTTTCTTTATTGGCATCATAATGAGTCACCCTTGGATAAAGCACATCTGTCTGTTTGATCATTAGACTATGGGATGTAGTACGACCTTAGGAAGCTTTTCTCGCTATATAGAGTTGTGTCCTCCACAGTTTGGTTACTCTTCCAAACATATGGAGAGTTTGCGTTACATCCTGCTTCGTAGACTTATGATTAACATATATGCTGCCTGAGTCTTATCACTTGTCATGCTATTGTCCAAGGGAAGTTTGTCACTAAGCCTGAGTCGGCCCCTCTGTAATATGTCTCTTGTCCACATACCCGACCATCCTGAACGTCCAATCAAGTCCTTGTTTGAAATCACTGAAGCTTTCAGTCTGATCATCAAGATTATCAAGTCCATAACGACGAGTCGTCGAAGACCTATGGGTAGTGCAGTCGTACACTCATATTACACTCCTACCCGAGTTATAGAATATTTTGAAGTTGTTTCTCGAGCTCTGAAGAATAGCCATCAGGCCGAATCAACTTCTGGAAGATGGGTACCTTATATGTATATCTTTCTGATTTCGATATGTAGCTCCGCTGTGTATTATTCGCGGCTACTCTTTATAGTTATTTGACATGGATCTACAGTGTATTTGAATGGTAGCCATGGTTCTATTTTATCCAAAGCATGGGTATGCCCGCCTCGGTGAGACATTTGTTATTTTGCAAACGACACCTCCTGGTTCCTAATCCTTGGGCTCACTCATTTAGCACATCAGTATAGATTGGTAATGTATTTCGGCCATCAGATTCTCTTTTGACCTCACACATTAGGGGGCATTTGTTATTATCCTAAATTGCACCACACATGCTTACCTGGCATTAGGCCAACTCATATCCCTTCATTGCCAAAACATCTGTTGAACAACTCTTTGGAAATCCTTTTGTGTCAAGGCCCACGTACCCTAACCCATTACTGCACGTGTGTGCACGCTGGCTGGCTCACTATAGCCCACGTGTACCTAACAAAGCATGAAAAAAGGAAATTTTTCGATGGAACAAAAATCTATGGGTTAGTTAACTGAAACTCTTGGCCATGCATGGTCGAGGATTCGTCCAAAACCCTAGCTCCTTCTAGCTTATAAAAGAAGGGGTAGGGGTACCATTTGGAGGAGGAAAAAATATAGTGAAGAAACTCTGCCCATTTATGTAATCCATTGTCCCAACCCTTTAGCCTTTCCTCATGCCAAAGGAGATTTAATGCAAAGCAGTTGGAGGACAGAAGAAGAGGAGCCCAGGATCAGGTTCAAGGAGCGGTGGCCGGTCTCAGTTTTGATTGTAAGTTGATTCATTTTCATGAATAAAAAGAATACTTTTCCCATCCCAATGCATGAGTTATCTATAATTTGATGAATTTATGCTTGATTTCTAACCCTTGAGTAGAGAAGTAGCATGCATGCATAGTTGGTATTTGTCTTGATTGCAGGTTATCTGTGGAAGGAGCAGTGCAAGAAAGTGGTCAAAGTGCAACGGAGGATCTACATCAAATGCCGGTAAAAAGGTTAGTGGTTCTTCATGCATTTACTGTGAAAGAGGGGTTTTAATCTTGGGTTGTAGGTTAAAAAGTAATTTATTTTCGGTCAAAATCTGCATGCAAGTCTGACCCTAGTTTGCTAGTCCGTAGGGTATTTTTCCCAACAATAAGTAGGAAAAATTGTTGATAAATATGAAGAAAATTTCTTTTATGAAGACATAACTCATATACTTGGGTTTTGTGATCTCTTCAAACGAATTGAAGATGGACCTAGAAAAGGTGAGATCAATCAAAGAATGGCCATTGCCAAGCAACATATTCGAGGTAAGAAGTTTTCATGGGTTAGCAAGCTTTTATAGAAAGTTTATCATAAATTTTAGTGGTATATGTGCACCCATGATGGACACTGTGAAGAAGAAACACAAGTATTTTAAATGGACAGACGAAGCTGAAAAAAATTTCAAAGTGTTGAAGGAGAAAATCACAGAACAACCAACAATTATGGTCTTACTAGATTTTGGAAAAACATTTCAATTGAGATGTGATGCAAGTGGATTAGCTATTGGAGCAGTCTTGAGTCAGGATAATAGGCCAGTTGCTTATTTCAGTGAGAAGCTGAATGACACCAAGAAGAATTATTCCACATATGACAAAGAATTTTATGTGGTGATTCAAGCTTCGAAGAAGTTGAGACACTATCTAATTCCTAAAGGATTTGTCTTGTATAATGATAATCAAGCTTTGCAATTTATTACTAGGAAAGAAAAGTTGAATCAGAAACATGCAAAATGGGTAGAATTTATGCAAAATTTTACTTTTGTTATCAAGCACATTGCTGGAACTGCTAACAAAGTTGCAGATGCTTTGATCAGGAGGAGTTTGATTGTACAGGAATTCCAAGTGGAGACCTTAGAGTTTGAACACATCAAGGAGATGTACCGAGAAGATGCATATTTTAAGGAAGCTTATGAGGCATGCAAGAATCCTTTGTTGGGAGACAGAAGCCCATGGAATGAATATTTGATCCAGGATCGATTAATATTCAAGGGAAGCCAATTATGCATACCAAAATGCTCGATGAGAGATAACCTGCTGAAAGAGAAACACAACGGAGGATTAGCTGGACATTTTGGTCACGATAATACATTTTCACAGCTGAGAAATTCATATTATTGGCCAGGCATGAGAGCAGAGGTGAAAAGGTTTGTGAACAAATGCAGAATTTGTCAGTATGCAAAAGGAAGATAGCATAACGTTGGTTTGTATCATCCATTACCAATTCTAGAGAGGCCGTGGGATGTAATCAGTATGGATTTTGTTTTGGGATTGGATAGAACTCAAAAAGGGAGCGATTCCATATTTTTTATGGTGAACAGATTTTAAAAAATGGCACATTTCATACCATGCTAGAAGAAAAACGATGCTACACACATAGCCAATTTGTTTTTTAGAGAAGTGGTGAGACTACATGGATTGCTGAGGAGCATAGTCTCAGACAGGGACACCAAATTTGTAGGACACTTTTGGAGGACTCTATGGAAGAGGTTGGGGATGAACTTATCCTTTAGTTCAACATATCACCCTTAGACTGATGGACAAACTGAAGTAGTGAATAGGAGTCTGGGAAACTTGTTGATAAGTTTAGTCAATAAGCAAGGTCGTCAATGGGATCAGATTCTGGCACAAGAAGAATTTGCATTCAAGAATTCAGTGAACAAGAGCACAGGGAAAAGTCCATTTGAAATTGTGTATGGTATACAACCAAGAGGGATTACAGAGTTGAGATATCTGAATCAATATGAGTTTAGAAGTGTTAGAGAAGAATATTTTGCAACAAAAATGTAGAAACTCCATGATAGAGTCAGAGAATAGCTACAGAACAACAACCAGAAATACAAGAGTAGAGTTGATCAAAAGAGGAGAGAAGTTCAATTCGAAGTTGGAGATGAAGTTTTATCTCATTTGAGAAAATAAAGATTTCCAAGGGGAATGTATAACAAGTTGAAGATGAAGAAGATAGGACCATGTAGGATTCTCAGAAAATTCGCGGCCAATGCTTATGAAATTGAGTTGCTAAAGAATGTTGGGATATCACTGATATTCAATGTTGCATACCTGTATCCTTATAGGAGAGATGAGGCAGGAGAATCAGATAATTAGAAATAAGTTCAGTGGGAGGAACAATTGCCCACAACAGAAAAACCTCAGATGGAGAAAATCATTGAACAAAGAGATGGAAAGAAGACTAGGAGGAAGACATATCCTGAGTATTTAGTGAAGTGGAAAGATCATCCAATGGAAGATGCAAGTTGGGTCACATAAACTGAGATTTTGAAACATGGAAAGACAGTGCAAGAGCTCATGGACAGGAGTCCATGAAAATTTTAACAAGAGGAGTATGATGCAGGAGCATCACCTTCAAAGTCAAAACACAAGCATGGAAGCAAAGGAACGACATCTCAGCATGACAGAGTTTCAAATAAGAAATTAACTCATAATTAAATCGAGTTGTTGAGATATTTTTGAAAACAACATTTTAAAAATGTAACTTATTTGTAAAGTAGTGAAGGACTGTAAGGGGTTGCAGATACGAAGTGTTGACTCTTATCTGCAAATAAATGTTGGTTATTGTAATAGGACAGACTAGGTAACCGCTAAGAGTTTGATAGGATAGGTTGCAGACAAGACGAGGGAGTTCTTGGAGACATTCCTTAGATAGTTTTCATTGTTGCATTGTAATGGAATAGACAAAATAAATAGAAGAATATAGAGATCATAGAGGTCAGTAGAACAGAGTAGGGTAGAAGAAATACTATGTAATTTGTTTTCATGAATGAATAGAACAAAGATAATTGTTCCAAATCCTTGGACTATGCTCATTTAACGTGTGATTGAATGAATGTGATATTCTGCGTGTGTGGTTATTTTCATTTTCATTCATGTATGATTGTTCAAGAGATTGATTGTATGAGTTCGTGATGGAACTAGATGAGTTTCTATTTTTTCTCTTCTGACACTCGTATGCAAGGTGTGCATCTTGAATGCAAGGAGTGCATCGATTGAGTCTCGGAGTGACTCAGATAAGTTCAAAGAGAACAAAGGGAACTTAGATCAGGTGCAAGGTGTGCATAGCATCAAGAAGTGACCAAGCGTCGAAGAACTAGAACAGAGGAACGCCAGGTGGCCGAGAAGAATTTCTTTTCAAGAAATCCTTCGATACGAGTTATCAAAATCCCGAGAGCGCAAGGTGTGGGTGGGAAATCGAAAATCCCTTTAAGGATGAAGCTTATAAGGGATATCACTTTTCATAAGTGTTAACGAGATCCAAGAGTTGGACTCGTAGGAGGAGAAAAGGTTCAAAACCTTTGAAGACCAAGGAATCTTCTAAGTCAGAGAGATCATAAGATCAAGAGAAGGACCGACAATGGTCATTGGATCATAGTGCAATAGATCAATAGCCGTTTGATTAGAGTAAGGTGCACGAGCCTTATCGCTTCGCACACTCATGAGAGAGAATTCACCAAGGGTTGAGAACTAAGATTTTTGAAGCCCGAAGAGCCGGAAACTCGAAGTAGAATATTAGTCGTTCGATCCTAGGAATAGATCTAAGCCATCAGATTGCTCAAGGTAAAATTCAAGCGTTGGATCACTAGAGTGGATCTGAGCCATCAATTATCATGAGTTCGGAAGGAGGCAAGTTTGAAACTTGAGATTTCTGAAGCGTGGAGAGCTAAAGGGCCAGAGAGAATCTAGATCGTTGGATCTAGGAGGACACGTGTCGATAGGTCAGAAGATCCAAAGGAAGGTGAAGGTTGAAGTGTTGAAACACCTAAAGCCCGAAGAGCTGAAGAGCCAAGAGCCATCAATCTATAGGTGGACACCTGTCAACAGATAGCGATCTCCGGGTAAAGTTGTTGTGGAGTTTCAGTTGATAATTGAGACTGCCGAACCCTGAAGACATGAAGTGATTCAGAGCCGTTAGATCTAGGAGATACATGGCATAGATCCATGCACTCCGGGTAAAGTCCCAAAGTAATCCTTGATTGTAATATAAAGAGGACACACGACAAAAATCCACATACTTCACGGGGAGAGAAAAGTTGAGAGTTGAAAATTCTGAAGTCCAGATACACGAAGGGATCACAGTCGTTGATTCGAGGAGGACACGCATCAGTGGATTAGAGTCTTTGGATAAAATACAAAGAAGTAAAGGGTTGAATTTTGAGAACTCTAGAGCCCGGAGTTCCAAAGTGATCAACACCGTTGATTTCATGGGACAGGTGTCCACAAATCGTCAGCTCCAGAGGATTGGAGTACAGAAGACAGTTGGGTTTGATATTTCAAAATGCCGAAGCCCAGAATTGCAAAGAGATCACATCTGTTGATATCAAAGGTACAGATATGGCCTGTGGATTTGGAAGATGCGGATCTAAACCATTAGTTCAGGTAGTATCGTCAAGATCGTGAGATCGACGATATCGTAGCAATTTGGGGAAAAGAGTTACGCGGAGTTTAAAACATTGAGGGCGGGCCACAATCGAAACCATGGTTTCGTCAAAAGGAAACATGGAGGCTTGAGGAGAATTGCGGGCCCAAATGTAGTTTAAATTCAAAATTCTTGTGGCCGCGCCGAAAATCATGTAGTCATCGCCAAGGCCACATCAAAGAGGGGCTTATCAGAAAAGGAGTTAGCGCCCAAAACTCTGAAAGATTTCTCAAGTGCGAAAGGAAAGGTCGCGAGCATTATAAGACCTCACCAGAAGGCCGAAAGGACCTATGTTTGATTAATACGTGGGACTATCAAGGTCCTAAAGAGTTGGTTGACTCAGAGAATCGAAGATCCTTTGACCGGGAGGTCGCGCAACCCTATGGGGGAGTAGGGGGGCTACATCATTTGTCCCCTCTCTTGATGAAGTGTGGTCCATCTCATGTATTGGTCATCATAGTTTCCAATAGGGTAATATTTATCCTTGATCGCATCCATAAAAAAATCTCAAGTGGGCTCAACCCAAAATATTCCATACTCCTCTATGGAATTTTTCTTCCAGTAATTTTCCCACCAATGTTTGACATGGGGGACAACCTTAACGAGTGAAAAGGTGATATTTTCTCTATCGGAAAAATTGTGCATAGAGGAACAACCTTTTAGTAGATTTGACCACTTTTCCAAAGCATCTAGATCGATCTATCCTTCAAATACGGGAATATAAAAATTAACTTGTACTTTGAATGGGGTAGCACCTCCAAAGCTACTGCTTGACAAAGACATGTTTGCTATTTTCGGTAATCATTGAAGGATTTGGGTAAAATTATCCAACATATTGTTCCTCTATTGCACAAGGGCTTCCATGAGCAAAAAATTGATAGGATATGTTTCTCCCTCATCTCTCTTTTCTTCTGCCATGGGAGGTTGCTTGGGCTGGTGAGAGCGGTTTTCCTCAAGAGAAACTAGCTCGAGACCCAACTCTCTATATCATGACCTCGTCGGGGACATGCACTAAGAAATGACAAGGAGTAGCCTGCTCTGATACCACTGATCCAAATTATTTTGAGAATGAAATGAAGGTGGAAACATAATAAGTAAAAAAACATATATATTGCAAGAAACACAGAGATATAGTAATGCACAATTTTTATTATTGAAAGAAATGTACAAAAATTGTAAAAATACAGAGTGAATGAACTAGCTAGAATGGTGTAATCTTATCTATGAGAAGAGATGTGATGGATACACTCATTCGGAAGAATATGATGATTAAAATGAGGCTACAAATTCCTTTTTAACATAAATAAAATCCAATACCATAACCCTGGAAGATGAAACACCAAAAAGTTTGTGAGCCCCAATGGGTGTAGTTGATACGTCAACTTCTCTAGGGCGTAAATTTTACATATGTTCTTCATTTGGGGTGCATGATAGCTCATTGGAAAGGTCTAGCTGAGTAAAACACAATCCGTTTGACATAGCATTTGTCTTTGGTTACATGTTAGGCGTTGTCGAGAAAAAAAATGTCATTTAGGGCCTCAAAACGACCCTGAAAGTTCATAACCTGAAAAACTGTAAAAAAACAGTTAAGGTAGAAACCCATGTTTTGAGCCAGTAGAATAGATGAGTGGCCATTGATATCCATCTAGATCATTAACCTTTTATATACTAGAATTTGGAAATCAATTTATCAACTAATATGTGGTGCAAATCAAGCCATATATTTTTTTAGTGCAAGATTACTAATTTAACTTATGGGTAGTTAATAAATGTACAAGGATGATGCTCGCTATAAATATTGTAATACAAATGTTGTTCAAATGAAATATATACTTACTAGTATTTAATTTAATATATTTTGAATCCAAGGAGTCACAAATCATGAAACTTCTTTTTGAGTTCGTCGTGATATGCAAAGAATGAACAAAGACGTTAATTCTCTATTTATTTAACCAGTGCAACTAAACAAGAGTCAATATATTTTCAATATATGGTTTTTAATTTTACATCCAAAGTCACTAGAAACAAATATATTATAAGTTGATGTTGCAATTATTAAATATGAATATTTTATAATAACGTTTTATGGTTTTTACTATTAAAAATTTATACATATTGAAACTTAGATATAACATATAAATATAAATATGCACCTTTTTGTCCGTGAGATTGTAGTCTAATAAAAATTTGGAGTAGTTTTTGTGGCAATTAACTAAGTTCAAATTTAGAAGAGCAAGTTCCTCCTTTACACACGATTTCCAAATATAATTATTGATTATATTGACTATTATTAATATAACCTTTATATATATATATATATATATATATATATATATATATATATATTAAACTTGAATATTTGTATTGTCAAAAAAGGGTGTGGCCGAAACTTCTATGGAGTTACAAAGTATTTCAATATTCGAGACAATATGGGGCCTCAATTAAACCACTACTACAAGCTATGAAGGATTGGAATTCAAATACTAAAATGAAAACTTCACGCAAAACAACCTTGCTGAATACACTCGAAAAAAGACTCTGAGGATAAAAGTGAAAAGGCACTGCATCTAAATTAACCTATTGGGGAAGAGCTTGCCTTTTTGACTGACTTGCGGGCCTAACTTCGTGTTACCATTGGTTGTGATGTGACATGTGATTTCTTCTTTTTTCTCACTACTGTCCAAACTTCATTTGTAGATGTTGAGGAATTTTTGGTGCCTGCAATTCCTGAATTGACTTGATCTAAAGCTTCTATTTTTTCTTGATCCGATACCTCAACATCTTCAGCCTGATTTTCCCAACAAGTCGATGGTTGTGGAGAATATTGGATTCAATGTCTCTCATCTGAGACATGAGGGGAATATTCCTCTTTCTCTAGATTTTGAATGGATTCTTTGCTCGGGTCTTGAGATAACAGAGTTAGATGAAGAGGAGGATTAGGTTGAGACAAATTTTCATTGAATTGAGGAGGTTGTCCACATTCCTATGATATTACTTGGTGTTTGTCATTAGATACCACCCACCAAGTGGATTTTCAAAGATTTCTATTCTTCCTAGACCCTTTGGGACAATGGGTTGCAAGATGACCCGTTTCAAAACAAGATCTACAATGCAAGGAAACTCTATCATAGTCTAGTTTCTGAGACCAAGAATAATTTTTACGAGTAAGAATAACTTTAGTTGAGAATCCTTTACTGAAGTCCATTTCCACGCAAATACAGGAAAAGTGGAGGTGTTGTGCCTCGTAGTTTCATGACTTGCAAAGTGGAAATTTCCCAAAGCTGAACTGATGGCTTCAAGAGAGGGTAAACCCTAAAAATGCAAGGGCAAATTGGGAAGTCTCACCCAAACAAGAGAAGAGGAGAGAATGCCAGTAGCATGATTGAAATAAGGAGTCTAGGGTTTCATGAAAAAACCTAAGTTTCCCCAAAACCACAGACCTGAGTTGAGAATCAGATCTCGTTCTTCCTCAATGTTGAACTCAACAATGAAGAATCATTTGGCACAAGGATGAATGAAAGCTTGTTACTACATGATAGTGATTCAGGTAGCTGAGATCCAACTATTGAGATCGACTGATTATGGACAAAAACCATTGAAGTGACAAACCAAACTCACATATCTATAATATTCTTCCTCTTCCTCAACATCTTTCCCCATGGGAATGACAAGGGAAGGTGCTTCTTGAACTAGAAGAGATGAAGAAGGAGGAGAAGGGTCTCGCTGAACAACATCCTGAAAAGAGACTCTGGTTTGAGAAACATAAGCCGACCTCGACCTAGATACAATGATGGAAGGAATGGCCCCACTGCTTGGGGAAGCCACAAAAAAAGATGAGGTCGCTACCATAGTCGACGAAGAAGACACATAAGCTAACCTTTAAATAAATTATTAATATCAATTCAATAATTAAATAATGAACAAACAACTTCACACCCTTCACTTGTTATTGTTTAGAAAAAAAATCCTACTCCTTATCATTATCAAATTCAAATTGTAAGATAATATATATATATATTTCTTTATCTTTAAACTCATTATAGTGTACCCATGTTGAGTTTATTTTTAGATTTTCTTTTTGCTATGGAAAAAACAAACCTGGAAAAGAAAAAAAAAAACTTGGAATTTGATTGATGATGACCCATGTTAAGTCCCTTTGTAACTTGTTTTAAAGCACTTTTTCATAATATGGTGACACATTTTACTTGTAATTGAAGAAAAGGGTGAAATATCTTGGAATCTATATTATATATATATATATATATATATATACTGAAACATACGAATAATACAAAAATGGGGAAACATCGACTGTATTCTTCATAAATCTCCAATATCACACTGAGAACACCACCTTCGTAAATCTCCAATATTACACTTGAGAGTATGACCACACATCCACAACACATGCATTACCCTTTACAAAGGGAACACTTTTCATTATGTCTCTATTGAATTTTAAATGCTAGAATAACTGCAGTAAATAATTAGGACCTCAAGAAGAATAACCAAGCAGAGATAACACAAAAAATTGGGTTTTCTCGTTTGATCATAGGTAATGATCTTTCATTACCACCCAACCATAGAAATCCTCAAGTTCCACCCCTGAGAAGAGTAGGAGACTTGCTACAGAATGATATCCAAGAGAAAGACAATCACATACAGAGAAAATACCAGCAGAAAACAAGATATGCTCTCCAGTAGTTGCGCACAAGGGACCGAGGGAGATGCACACTAGATCAAGGGACAATGTGTGAGTGAGTTTGTTTTAAAAATGAGGATGGGTTGAACTTATATATATAGGTCCAATATAATGAGGGGAAGTGTCTTTTCGCATAGGGCCAACTTGTACAAATTGCATACAAGTGAATTTATAACATAATATAAATTAGTCTTTACTCAATAGGGATGTCTTGTACCCTTATCTCTCAATGAAAGTGATTGGGTTTTTATCTACTCAAGATATCATTCGTAGGATGTCTGTTGGAGGTGAATACCTCCTGCATCTACCAAAAACATAAACACTCCCTCTTATCTAGGGAGGTATTCTCAGTGATGTTTTCTTTTGGTATTCATAGCCTCGTAGGCTATGCCATGGTCCTATGACCATGGCATGTTCTCACATACCATGCTATTATTAACATATCATTGTCACACATTCCTACTCCAATGTGGACATGTCACACATGTGTGCACTTATGTGGACCTTCTAAAAGGCACAACCCGCTAGGGTAACACTAGGATCTACACATCCATAGTGCATCGTCAAGGACATCTCATCCATGAAGAGTCTTCGAGGAACAATGGTCTCCAAGAGTTTCTGGGTACCAACCCAAATGAATTTTCTCCCAACTTGTTAGGGTTGTTGGGAACCAATCCAGTGAAAATTATCCCAACCATATGACCATCAGGTCTCCAAGAGCCGTTGGGCACCAACCTAGGTGGATAATCCCAACCCCTAATGGTTTTTTTCCAGTGGAATATCATCCCACCCACTTGGAAATATCAACCACTTTATATTTACCTTAAGGGTACATCAAACATGGCTCATCCCATGTGTACACATCAACACATGGCTCATCGCATGTGGACCTCCAGAGGCTCCTCCCTCTAGAAACACTAGGGTTTATCCCATAGTGTGATGTCATGGGTCTACTCCCCATGACATGTACTCTAGTGCTCAACCACTAGGGACATAAATCTCACATATCAACTTGAGTAAGTCCATAGGAGTACAAAACAAAGAGCCATCTCAAGTCAAATCAACTCAGTCTAGAGGATTATGACAGGAGACTAAATACAAGTCAACTCAACTCAGTCCAGAATAGTATGACTCATCTCATAGATCAACTCAACTAATTCCATATGGGTACAATCTCACCTATCACATAGGTGTCCTCACAAATAAAATCAACTCAGTCCAAAGGAGTATGATATGGAGAATGTATCAGGAAGCTACAATCATCAACCCTCCCTCCCAACAAGGTATGCATCATGCCAAGTCTCTCACAGAAGTACTCGAACTTCATCCTGGTAAGAAGCTTCATGAGATAATCTACAATTTGGTATTCTGTAGGAAAGTACTACACTTGTACTATCTCCCTCTGCATCAAGTCTCGAACATAATTATATCATTGACCAATCAAGTCTATAAATATATTACGAATCCACACTACTTCACGAACTTCCATCCTCAATACTATCTTCTTTTTTGGTACTCACGACATAGAAATATCTCAGGACATATCCATCAATCCTTGTATACCAAGTTTGAGCTGCCTGAATAAGTCCATACATGGACTTCTTCGATTTGCACGCATGAGACTCCTCATGTATCACAAAACCAACTGGTTGCTTGATGTACACTTCTTTCTCAATATATTCATTGAGAAAGGTTGTCTTCTCATCCACTTGATGTAATCTCCATCCCATGGATACTGCAAGGGAAATGATCATATGGATGGAAATATATCGAGAAATAGGAGAAAATGTCTCCTCATAATCTATTCCCTCCACCTCAAAGAAACCTCTGGAAACAAATACCATTTTTTGCTTCTCGATGCTCCCGTCAGCTGTACTTTTTATCTTTATAGATCCACTTGGAAGTCACCATAGACTTCCCTTATGGTCTCAGAACAATATCCTACACATCATTTTTCACGATGGACTAATACTCCTCCATCATGGCTTCTCTCCATATATGCTAGCTGGATGCTTCCTCACAACAAGAAGGCTCAAGAATCAATGATGCGGCTCATAGCTACAACATATCCCGAATGTCTATGTGGTCTCTATCTTTCTCGGAAAGTACCATGGGAGATGCATGTCCTTCTGCCTCTTGCTAATTTTGATGAGCCCACGCAGGCCTCTTCCGGCCTACTGCAATATCTCTAGGAATATTATCTGGATCAATAGGCTCAACTAGCTCCCTCTGAAATGATGAAGCGTGAAAGGGGAGAAGTCATCATCTCCTCCTGCCTCTCACTGTCAATCTCCATGTGAGATCCTATATATGTCTAGAAGGACATCTTCTCTTTAAAGGAAATAACTTTCATGTGTCCACACAAATCTGATTGCATAAGATCCCCTTGGATCTGTTGTCATTTCTTGGAAAGGACCCCACAAGCTCTACTAATTCCATCATGATTTACACGAATATGTGCAAGACCTAACACCATCTTCCCTAGGGAGGGAAGAGATCTATAATGTAAATGAGCAAGTCTCCTATGTTATCACTTGCTCAAGCTCGTGGAATCATGTGAAAGGATTTGGACTGGTAAAACTGTCAATCCATATAAACTCCTTGTCTAGTTAGAATGCTTCATGTCTCAAACTAGAGACCATCTAATATGTTTCCTTATGAAACCGTCACTATGGTTGTCTCTCAGGGCTATCACTACTGACCTATCTTCATTGTAACCTTCCCAAAACAAGAAAAAAAAGAAAAAAAAAGGAATATCTCCTAGAGGGGAGATCAACAAGTACATATCTAGTATTATGAATTCAAAGAAACTTAAATATTTCTATCATAGCTACAAGACCTACTTGTATTGTATCAAGTCAGATATACTAGAAGTATAGGTTACATGCATGAAAATTAAAACAATCAAGCCCATAGTCTTCTCTTCCAGGGAGAGCATGCTACTCCTATGAGTGCACCGAGATCCCTCTAGATCCACAATTTCAACAAAAGGGTCCCTCCTCCTACAAACACCCTCATGATAAAATAAAAAATCTATATACAAGTGCATACCTCTTAAATTGTAGCATTATCCTTAGAAATTTGTCAGCTAGTGCAACCTTTGACTCACATACATAACATATCTCAATTTCTATAAAACAGACTCCTTAAACATGCTACAACACCTGCTTCAGATATGGTTATAAATTTACCTCAATTCTGCCCTTTTTTCTTTGTTTGAGGACTTATCTTGGATTTGCCTAGGGCCTACCTCAGATTGGTCCAGAAATTTGACATAAAATAGGATTTGAAATTGCCTCAACTCACCTCTTATATTACCCTAGGAAAATCCTTAACTCGTCCCCGAAATGGCCTCAGATCGGTCCTAAATTTATAGTAAACATAAATTACCTTGACCTACTATAAATTTTGCCCCAGGATAGCTCTGAAGTTGGCCTTAGATCAGGCCTAAAATCAACATCAAATATCTCTCCAACACCTCAAAAAAACCAGGCCCAAATTCATCCTTGAATACTTCTGGAAACTCGGCTTCAGGCTACCTCAGAACTCGCTTCAAGACACCTCAAATCTGTTTCAGAAATTCGGCCTGGAGAGGCTTCTTTTAACCCTGTGGTTATCTCTAGAATGTTAGACAGGGGCTCACCCAGGGCTTATAGGCCTACGACCTATCTTATCCTTCATCACATAATAATTAAGGGGCTCAACCCTTATTTTCTTCCCTTAAACTTATTCATTTCTGTACTAATGGTATTCTTCAAGAACTGCTCTGATACCATGTTGAATTTTAAATGCTAGACTAACTGCAGTAAATAATTAGGACCTCAAGAAGAATAAACAAGCACAAATAACACAAAAAATTGGGTTTTCTCGTTTGACCATAGGAAATTTTCTTTCATTGCCACCCAACCATAGGAATCCTCAAGTTCCACCCTCGAGTAGAGAAGGAGACCTGCTACATAATGATATCCAAGAGAAATACAATCACGTACAGAGAAAATACCAGCAGAAAACAAGATCTGCTCTCTAGTGGTTGCACACAAGGGACTGAGGGAGATCCACACTAGATCAAGGGACAATGTGTGAGTGAGTGTGTTTAAAATGAGGATGGGGTGTGTGCGCGCGCACACACACACACACACACACACACGCAGGTCCAATATAATGAGGGGAAGTGTCTTTTCACATAGGGATGACTTGTACAAATTGCATACAAGCTAATTTATAACATAACATAAATTAGTCTTTACTCAATAGGGCCGAATTGTACCCTTATCTTTCAACGAAATTGATTGGGGTTTTCTCTACTCAAGATATCATTCGTAGGAGGTCTCTTGGAGGTGAATATCTCCTGCAGCTACCAAAAGCATCAACAGTCTCATGGGTTTCTCTTAATTCTATTATATAGAAAGAGATATGGAGGAATTACATCCCAGTAATACATGTGAGATAAATGCAATTTCACCTCTTTTTATAATGAAAGATAACAAGAGTGTTTTACTCCATGATGAATGTGGGATAACTCTCTTTTTCATAAGTTTACAACTTACTAGACATTATTACCTTCCAAAGTAACACATTCCCACAT
>JASDQU010687204.1:43171-65863 GCA_032191745.1 Picea mariana
AGCTATCTCCTCAATATATAGGAGAAGATAATTTGGTTACTTGGATAGGAAATGATCCCAAGATATCTGGAATGCCAGTACTTGAACAACCATTCGTTAGCCAACTCATTCTTCTCGAAGATTCTCTTCTAGAAGACTCGAGAACTTCATCTTTTTCCTCTTTAAAAACATGTTCGCACCCTGGCCATGATTACAGTGCACATTATCTGCACCCTAGTTTAATGCAGCCTGCGAGAATCAGGGATTCTCGCAGGCAGCTATATAGTAGCCTGCGAACATCCTTGAAAAATATAGTTTCTGGAAGCAGATAAGTGCAACTTTTCTCATGAAATAATTCTTATTGAAGAGCTTGATTTTCCAATCATCATGACATTATCATAACATCATCACAATGACCAAAATTGTGGATAACAGGGACTACTGTTTACAACTATCCATCTCAACCAATTTATGGCCCTACTGATGTCCCAATGCCACACTCATATCATGATCCTCAGGTCAATCGACAGCTAACTTTCCTAGCCATGCTAGATCTACTAGATTTATCACAGTTGATAAATGATCCCATACTACATTTCCATTTATGGTCAATAATTCCTGCTAAGTTACCTTTTGACATCCCAAAATTTGATGGTAAACCTGGCGAAGACCCAAACAACCATGTTATGATGTTTCATCTATGGTGTTCCTCAAACTCACTTATGGATGATTCTATCCAGTTGTGTCTTTTCCAGCTCACACTCATGGGCTCAGCAGCCAAATGGTACATCGAACTCGAACAGGGTACTTTTCAAGACTTCAACTCCACGGCCATGGATTTTCTCACTCACTTTCAATTACCCATCCATTACAAGACTGGTACAAAACTCTTGACTTCCCTTCATCAAACTAACTCGGTACATATCTCTGATCACATTCTTGAGTGGAGACGACATCGAAGGTTGATCAAAGCGACCATTCTTGACCAATTGTTGGTGGAATGGTTTACTAAATATCCTTTCCTCCCAATTGCTCATGATGTCACCATGGGTGTTGTTGTCATTGAAGAAGAATCCATTTCTCATGCTCAGTACTTGGATTTGACTTATTCCCAATTTGGTACTTTGTATGAATTAATATCGAATTCTCCCCGCACGTCCACCGATCCATCAAAACCATCTTTCACAACTCATGTAGATGGAATTATAAGTGTTTTCAAAACCCAATCTCCATCACAGTCGACCGGCTCAGCTAATCACTCCATTCTTGCACCCTCTACCGGCTCGAATTTACTCTCCTCCAACTCAAATCTCTGGGGTGAATGCAGTTCAATATGATTCTCCACAACAATTAGGGGGGAAGAAGAAAATGAAAAATAAACCAAAAAAGAACAATAATCATAATGAAAACCCCAAAACACCAACTCAACCACCTGCTCCTCAGAAAAAACCTCAACGAAAACCAAAATTTCCATGTCTCATTTGTGGTGATGATCATTACACACAAGACTATCCTCATCGCGACGAAGTTGAAAAACTTTTCAAAGAGAATTCCCAACCCGCTGTGTTGACGCAACCTTTTTCTCAGCAACAGTCAATGGTTGTGCAAGCCCCTGATCCTCTGACAGGGAGCAATCCCAATCACCTCCTAGTGAGGAAGCTTCATCGAGTGCCCATATTTATATATTTAATGGGATTGATTTAACCACTCACACTACAATGTATGAAACATCGGATAAACCTGATAAAGAGAAGGTCACTAATGGTACTACATGGGATCCACCTTCCACCACCATTACTCCTCAATATGGGCCACTTTATATTGAGAAACCTACTTTCAACTCTATTTTACGCCCTCCCAAGAGCACTATTCAAAAATTGAATTTTAATCCTAGTTCACGTGCCGCCCAAAAATACAATATCGTTGAATATTTGGCTCAAGCACTATGTGATATGTCTTCTCTCGAAGCTATACAACATTGCCTGAATCAATGTAGAACACTCTTGGCCACCATCGGTGCGATTGATCCTGAGTTGTCTAATAACATCACATTTAACCTTGATAATTTCAAGTCACGACTCTCTCACCAGCTTACTTTTCATATTGATGTTGTTGTCCATAACCAACATATTCATCGCATGATACTGGATGAGGGAGCCTCTACATGTGTCATGTTGTTATCTTGTTGGAAAGGGTTGAAATCACCTGCACTTAATCAATCCCCTACAATGTTACGAGCATTCAATGGGCGAGGTTTTCATCCTCATGGAATCTTGCAGTCCTTAGCTATTCAATTGGGAGGCAATACTGTCATCGCTTCATCAGTGTTTCGATGTGTACAATTCCCCTATCAAGGTAAAATTGTCACTATCGATCAGTTATATTTCTGTATCCCCGAAGCTTGCACTCCCGCAGCCAACAACATTCCTTTCTTGGGAGATTTCAAGATCATGTACGAAAGTGTAGGAGTAGGTATTTAAAATATTCTTCAATTATGGGTACCTTTCCTACACCGCTTCCTCCCACCTCACAACATATTTCCACAATCAATATGATCTCGACTACAACATATCAATCCTATGAATCATCTAATCCATGGGTTGTGCCTATTCCTTTAGAGTTTGATGCACTAGGTGACACTATGCCACTTAGTCCTGCCGAGGATTCATATAATTCCATCCAATTCGCCTCTCCCTCACCGGACGATCAACATCTGTTGGCATCCACCGCTTACTCGTTACCATCTTGGTTGGACTCACTATCCTCTACTTTCGATTACATCCTCTAGATTTTTCCATAAGATGAATCCATTATGGAATTGCTTAGTATCGAAGAGGTACCTTGGGATGATAACCATCATCGTTCATATTTCCTTCCTAGTTTGGATGAAATTGAGAAAGATATACACTCTATCTTTTCTGACGATGTTGTCGATTCTCCCCAATCTCCCATACTTACCTAGGACACCATTTCCGAGGGAAATTTGGGAAACATCTCTTATACGATTTCTATCGATGTCTCGATCAAAGAAGGTATTGTGGAAAATGTTCATCTAGATTCCAATTTTTCACCTGAGGAAGTGGAAGATTATACCTCTTTGTTCAAATAATTATTCGACATCTTCGCTTGGAGTTACAAAGAAATGTCAGGGATCGATCCATCGATCATTGTGCAGGAGATAAAAACTTACCCAGGCGTTAAACCTGTATGACAAAAACTTTTCCCAGTTTATCCTAAGAAAACCGTGTCTATAAAGGCAGAAGTTGAAAAATTGTTGAAGTCTGGTTTTATTTATCCTATCCCCTTGACGAAATGGGTTTCTCAAATCATTTTGGTCGCTAAGAAACAAAGGACCATTCGTGTTTGTGTCGATTATAGGGATATTAATAAGGCTTGTACCAAATATGATTACCCTACACCTTTCATCGACCAAATTATAGATAATTGCGCTAGCAACATAATTTTTTCTTTTATGGATGGTTTTTCAGGGTATAACCAGATTGATATTTTACTAGCTGATCAACATAAAACAACCTTCATCTGTCCTTGGGGGATGTCCACTTATTGGAAAATACCTTTTGGTCTTAAAAACATTGTAGCTATCTTTCAGTGGGCCATGTTGTATGCGTTCCATGACATCAAACACATTGTGGAACCCTACCTCAATGACTTACCTGCTCATTTGTCTCATCGACAAGACCATATTGGTCACTTACGAGCCATCTTTCTTTGATGTTGGTTTTACCACATCCATTTGAACCCTCAAAAATGCATCTTCACTGTTGAATCATGCCGACTCCTTGGATTCATCGTCTCCAAAGATGGGATTAGGGTGGATCCCTTAAAAGTAAAATC
The DNA here is from genome assembly GCA_032191745.1 of Picea mariana. Classification (NCBI taxonomy): domain Eukaryota; kingdom Viridiplantae; phylum Streptophyta; class Pinopsida; order Pinales; family Pinaceae; genus Picea; species Picea mariana. The sequence goes on from JASDQU010687204.1 coordinate 47,006, forward strand.
TATTCTCGCTTTACCCCCTCCCAACAATCTGACCCAACTACAAAGTTTTCAAGGGAATACAAAATGTACTCGTCGTTTCTTCTGCAATTACATTGAACTCACTGAAGGATTGATGGGATTTTTGAATAAATACACTCCTTTCATCTAGGATGACACTTCTCAATTCTCTTTTGATTCCCTTAAGCATGCCTTAACACATAGCCCTCTCTTTCAACCACCAGATTATGCACGAGACTATCTCTTTTATTTGGCTGCCTCTACTACCACTATTTCTATGGTGTTAGTTCAAGAATATCATAACGATGACAAACATGTGATATACTATCTGAGTAAGAGTGTATCTGGTCCCAAGCTTCGATATTCGCATGTTGAAAAGTTGGCTCTAGCTGTAGTTATTTCCATCTATAGATTTCGCCATTACATCCTATTACACACTACCACTTTCATCACAAAATCAAACCCCATGTACCATATCTTAACTCATCAAGTCCTTGGGGTAAAATATTCCAAATGGATCGTTATTCTCCAAGAATTCAATCTCGAGTTTGCCAAATCAAAAGCTAAAAAATCGTTGGTTTTTGTGGAACTGATCTACGATCTTCCCTATACTAGTGAGGATACTGAGCCTAATGATTCTCTTCCTGACGAATCCCTGTTCCTCATTAGCACGTATGACCCTTGGTATGGATATATTATTCTCTATCTCCAGACCCAACCTTTCCATTCAGACATTTCACATGATGAACATCGCCATATCTTCCACCATTCTAAACACTACCTTATCATCGACGACACTTTATACCGCTATGGTATTGATATTGTCCTACAATGTTGTTTAACCCATGATGAGGCTGAATTAGTTTTGAATGAATATCTCCTTGGATCTTGTGGTGGTCATATTTATGGGATGGATACAACCCAGAAAATCTTATGTGCCAGTTATTTTTGGCCTTCTATCTTCAAAGATTGTATCAAGGCCATTAAACGATGTCTTCGATCCAACATTAAGAATTATATCATAATTAAGAATTGTACAACTCTTCCACATTATATCATCGTTACCGTTGATTATTTCACTAAATGGGCTGAGGCTATGCCTACATTTATTAACAATGGTCGTACTACAACACTCTTTGTTTTTAACCACATCTTCACTCGCTTTGGTATCCCGCAAGCTATTGTCACCGATCATGGTTCACACTTCCAAAACCAAAAGATGAGTGAGTTGCACATCAAGTTGGGTTTTCTCCATGAAAACTCATCCCCCTACTATCCTCAAGCAAACATACAAGTTGAAGCTATTAACAAAGTCCTAAAGACCATGCTCCAATGCATGGTGGAGACGAAAAAAACCTCCTAGAACTTGCAACTTTTGTCCACACTCTGGGCCTAATGCACTTCGGTGAAAATTGCAACTGGATTCACACCATTCTAGTTGGTATATGGTATAGAAGCGGTGTTGCCAATCGAGTGCGAGAACCCTTCGTTGAAACTCACCATGGAACTCCTACCTCACACATCTGTTAAAGAGGAATGATTCATGTATTTAACCAAGTTGGATGAAACACGTTGTGATGCTTCTCTCATTAACGAGACACATAAAAAATGAATGAAAAGTCAATATGACAAATCTGTTCAACCTCGTGCTTTTGCAGAAGGAGAATTGGTCCTAGTTTATGACCAAGCTCATGATAAGTTGGGGACAAGAAAGTTAGAATCTTTGTGGCATGCACCTTATATCATAAAACATGTACTACATAGAGGCACCTACACGTTAGTCAACTACGATGGAATATCTCTTGGTGAGCCTCGACATGGGCTTTCCTCAAGAAGTACTATGCATAGAACATCTAGCATATGTTCTTTTTACATTAATGTACTATATACTTTTGATTTGGTGTGTCTTTTCTCTTGCGTGCCTGAGTTTTGTCTTAGCTAATTATACTTTGTCTTATGATTGCATGCGCAGATAAAATCTCCTTTTCCCATCTTTGTTGGGTTTGCAGATGGCGCTAGTTGACACACCCAAAAAATTGCCTCTACAACTTGGGTCATCTACCACTCTGATGAGTTTGTGAGTTCAGGAGGAATTTTCCTAGGATCAATGACCAATAACATGGAAGAATATCATGTCTTCATTGAACTCTTAATCAAAGCTTCTTCTCTAGGTATAACTCATTTGATTATTAACCTAGACTCTCAACTCGTGGTATGTCAACTTAATCAAGATTACGCCATTTGCAACCCTGTATTACTACATCTCCACCTAAGAGTTCACCGTCTCGAAATATCGTTTGAATTTCTTTAATACAGACACATACCGAGAGAACTCAATACACCGTTAGATTTTTTAGCTAATTACATATTGGATCGGTATCTTGTGCATAGATAAAACATTTTTGAAAAAAACATGAAGCACATGTACACAAAAAAACATCACATAAGATAAAATGCAACATCGATAGGCACCACAAAACTCGGATATATATATAGATGCATAATAGCAAAAGTTTGTTTTAAAATACATCATCAAAAGGTACATAACAGGGAAAAAAAGGTTGGGCCTTCATTCCCATAACATCATCATAAAAGAATACAAAATCAATTGAGGATCCTAGTCATCCCCTATATGACATTATGTTCTGTGAAGCACACTACTATACGAGCCACCCAACAAAGAAAATGGTTAAGACTCTCGGGAGACCCAACTATGTGTCACTACAAATGGAGAGACACGTCTCTCCTCCTGAGAGGTGGGACACCCTTGGTCAAACCTCGAAGGTTCCTCTCTACCTCTCGAAGACCTCCTGCCACAAACTCATGCTCAACTACTACCTATGCATCTCCATGATGCCCCAGTGTCGGCATCTCCGTCGGACGTGATGCGCCTCTATCTGCATGATGAAACAAAAATATTTTTAGATCCCTCATTGTACAAATCAAAAACAATATAAAAAACAAAAAACAAAAATACATAGAAAGGTTTAGTTTCATACCTAATGCATCCCACTGCATGCCCTCGGAGAGCACCAAGTATGCACTACCTTGGAATTCCACTCCATCATAAGGGAAGTCCTCGATAACAACCAATTATGTCCTCCGCCATGCAAAAAAGGCAGTTGTAAATCTGAATGTTGAAGGCTCATTCCCCAATCTAGGGGATAATCTGGTCCACCTCTCCATACGGGGCTTAGCCGTAGGATGCACTATCAATGCAACCTACGGTTGCATATGAGGAACTCACTTTAAGAAGAATGAAAGTAGAAAAGAACCATACCCAAATTTCTTTTGCCTGCCTGTCCTGCACTTCAATATTTGTTGCTTAACATTTCAAAGTAACCCTGCACTTCAATTAAACAACTCGGGCTCTAAACACTGTAAATCATATGACATCTGTGATTTTGAGGCCAAATGAGCACTAGTACTACTCTCCAATTTGGTGATGGAAAATATAATCAACCGAAGTTCCTAGTCCCTTACATCTTTTATCACGATTCAACCACCTACCAATCGTGATCCCAGTCAATGCTCAACCACATATTCCTTAGTTGGTTGAGGAGTTTCCCAGTGTCCAAAAAAGAGGATAGGAGCCCCTCTCTTCGATATCCCCATTATAAAATAGACATCATCAAGCTCAATCTCGAGCTTGTGCAGTCCAATGTGGAATTCTTGTTCGACATTGTCCCATAAACTAATCAAGTTCTCAAGTAATAATACTTCCTTCCTCATGTTTTGGAGCTTAAAATACTTGAGTAACCTGCAATTTCGCAAATATGACACTTGGGGGATTTGAAGAGAGGCAATGTCATTGAACTCATGTTTGCTCTCTTTCCACTCTATCATGGCTAATGACCGATGAAATATGCAAACACAAACATTTAAACATCTTTAGTCAACTTTTTATGGAAGAACACTGTTTCTTTTTAGCCCAAAAGAAAAAATATTTTTGAGTTATGTGCCAATGCTCCCTTAAATATGCCCACAAAATGCTAGTGATCCCTAGGAATGTGCACCAGGGCACTGAAATCTCGATCGATGCTCCCCTCAGCTCTTTGAGGGAGTGTCAATCCGGTTCGACGCTCCCCTCAATGCTTTGAGGGAGCGTTGATACGGTTCGACGCCTAGGGATTCCTAAAGAGCCCAAAACGCTCAAAACATAAGCCAAAACACAAAATAAAACCATAAAAAATGATGAGAAAGGCAAGATGACCAACCTAGTCTGGATGGAACTAGAAATGATCAATCACAACTCCCGTAGTCGTAGCTCGAAAAACGCCTCCCAAAGGTGGAAAATTCAAAATGTGGAAGAGTTTGGTAAAACTCAAATGGTAAATGAATTTTTTAACCTATTTCACTATTTGATAGGTTTGATTTTTGCTATTTCTCATTAATATTAAGTCATTTTTGGGTTTTTATTATTTTTTCGAGAAGTTACTAATGCTTTGGGCCTAAAACTGTCTATATTTATAGGATTTCAAGCAAGATCTTTTCGACAACCTTATGACATTGACGAGCATAATCTTTGTTCTTTCTCATGCTCGAAAAAACATGAGAATGTAACCGAGTAGACTTTTATCACGTTTTTGGACTCGTAAAGGTTACACAAAAAAGGAAACCCCTAGAGTCATATTTAAGCTCTTTTCAGACTCTCTAAATATGAAAAGATCGTCGAGTGATCTTGCTTCCTTTCACGCTCATTAAAAGATCTGGAAAGGGCATCTACCGAGTAGCAGTTTATTTCTTTTTCGGACTTCAGAGACTAAAATTATGAAAAAGGAAAACCCTAGAGTCGCCTTTAAGTTATTTTCAGACTCTCCAAACATGAAAATCCACCGAGTTTTCCTTCTTTGGACTCTCTAAAATCACACATTGAAGGGCCCATACGGGACCAAACCCTTACTTCTTCCAGCTCATTAAACAAAGGAAGAGGGACTTACCGAAGGTGAGTTATATCGAGCATGTGTTATCCTCCTCGAGCTCGTTAAAATAAAAAGAGGTACTTGTTTATCTAGATGGGGGGAAAATTGAAGGAAGTAGGTCAAGTTGTCTTTAAAAACTATTACAAGTAACTTTTGCAGTTGACCTTGAACACATAACTTGTTTTTACCTGCATTTTGAACACTTGGATAATCCGCTAAACCTCTGCATTGAACCAATCCTATGACTCTTTCCACTCCTTTGGGTCATCCAACGAATGTCACAACATCTGTTGCTTTGTGTTTTGTTCCATGTTACGTTTATGCTACCAAGTATCATGTTGTCCCTCAGTGTTCAAGGGAAGTATCCACCTCGAGATTCAACCATCACAAATTTCCAATTTTAAATACACATGTCATTCCATACTCATTCAAATCACCATCTTACATCTCTTTCCTATGTCAGTTTCATGTCGATGATGTGGGATACATCAAGGCCCTCCTTCAACGAGTCTTTTCCTGTCGACTTCAACACATCATCCGAGAATTAGAATTAGAAACCAGTTAGTACCTTGGGACCTGCATGCCTCAATGGAAGGCCTCCTCACCTCCGAAAATAGGTTTACATCATTGAACTCTGATCATATGATTCCACAAATGTTTGACTTCAGCTCATTTATTCGCATTCGTTGGATTTTACTAGGGTACCTTGGGATTCATTGACATCATTGGCGATTTCCCTCACACTTGTTAATGGTTTACCTCAATGACTGATAATCAAGTGGTTTCTACCATGTTCAACATAAAAAAAATATATTCATGTGGCTAGATTCGTACCACATCAGGATTGGGATGAAGACCCTGGGTTGAGAATTCACTCTGTTATCCACTTTTCCCAGGCTGCGAAGGAGATCACTTGAGCATGCTGATATATAATCTATCACATAGATCCACATTGTATTGGTCCATGGCTATGTTTTATCATCTCATAGATCCACTATGTATTTCTCGTGGCTATGATAACTTCATGTCATGGAGGTATAGATCCACATTGTATCTTTGGTGGATATACCCTTAGTCAGTATCATCATGGATCTGTAGTGTATTTATTGGTAGCCATACCTTAATTTCTTTGTTACCCAAGTGTAGGTATGCATGCCTTGGGTTTGAAACACATGGTAACATTTGTTTCATGGTTTTTTGTAGCTTCTACCAGGTTCTATAATGCCATACCCTTGCTTCGAAAATATACAAAGAATTTTCATCATTAGCTTTCATCTTTTGACCTCACACTTTGGGGGGAAATCTGTTACACGTCAAAATTGCTCACTTCGATAATGTCACATTCTCATTGTTGCAAGTGTCTCACTTTTGTCACAAGTGTCGTAAATGTCACATTTCTATTTTTCATATGTCACATTGTGAATGACACCATGGAAACACTTGATACATCCTCTAGAACATGTTGGAAGGAGAAACCACATCATTTGACAAGCTAAACAATTTTTTTTGCCTTGAGAATTGGTCATCTTAATGATTTTTTGGAGAATCAACGCTCCCCTGCTCATATGTAGGGAGTGCTAGCTCTCTCTGTCCATCTAGCAGGGAGCGTTTCAACGCTCTATTTCCCATTTTGAGGGATAAACGATTGGTTGAGAGAATCATGGGAAGAAATCCCCCTTTTCTCTAAGGAAAACTAGAAATGATTCGAGTTGTTTTGGCTCGAATCCCATATTTAGGCTACATATAAGGGAGATTCCACAACTGATGGAGTCATATCCTCAACTTATCCCAAAAATCACCAAGGTGGTTGAGCCTCTCAAAGCCTATAAAATGAGGCATTCTCATGGTGAAAATGAGGGAATAATCAACAACAATATTTTCATTCTAATCATGGATCTTTTGAGCAAGGGGTTGGACAAGGAGGACTTGTAGAGGTTGTTGCAACTGCATCTACAGATTGTAAGTACTTTTTAATGTTCTCATTAATATATGCTTGGTCTATTTCCTTCAATTTTTTGTATTGTTGCATATACTTGCCTATTATTGATAAATTTAGTTTAAACTAATCTTGATAGAGTAGGAAGTTTGCGTTTTCTTTGTTGTCCATTGTATTGTAGATAACACTAAGGATCTTGGAGATCAAGTTCATCCTAGATTAAGCGAGGACAAGCTTCAAAAAAAGGTACATCATGATTTCTTCCTCTTTTTATTTTGACTGGTTTAACTACACTTAATGGAATGTTAGTGTCCATTTTCATCTTTTTGTCTTGGTAGTAGGGGTCTAGAATCCAAGAGTATATTCACTTATCTGCAGGGGAATTTTCCTATAACATGGAGTACATACAATGAATCTAGTCATTAGATATCGAGGGATATTTAATTACAAAGGTTTCAAAACTTAAAGTGTTGAGCCTCCTTGGAATCCAAACCATTTAATGTGTGTTGTGCAATATGTTGAGTCACCTTCCACCAAGCCTCATTAAATGATGACGATGATGCTCCTGCACCATACTCCCTGGAAAAAATATTCATGGGCTCCTATCCATGAGATCCTCCAATTCCTCTCCATGCTTCTGGATGTCTTCTTTATTTATCCAATTGGCATCTTCTACTGAATGATTCTTCCATTTGACTAGATATTCATAATAAACCTTCATCCCGGTTCTCTTAGCAATTCTTTTATCTAAAACCTTTTCTATCTTGAGCTTCTTTGTTATGGGTATTTTTTGCATCCAGTGAATCTCCTCCTGATCGTATGTTCCTCCCGTGTCATCCATCTTTTAAGGATATAAGTTATCTATGTTAAATACCAGTGAAATTCCAATTTCTTCTGGCAACTCAATCTCATAAGCATTCACAACAAAGTTTCTGAGAATTTTACAAGGTCTTATCTTTTTCAACTTTAATTTATTATATTTCCCCCATGGGAATCTTTCCTTCCTCATATGTGCCAGAAATTGATCTCCAATTTCAAAATTCACCTCTTTTATTTTCTGATCTAATCTATTCTTGTATCTTTGATTTTTATTTTGTAGCTAACATTTGATTTGTTCATGCAATTTCTTCATTTTTGCAACGAAGTCCTTTGCTCTTGCACTCTGAAATTTAGCTTGTACCAAATCTCTCAATTCAGAAATTCCTCTGGGATGCATTCCATATACTATCTGGAATGGGATCTTACCGGTACTCTTGTTTGGTGAATCATTATATGCAAATTATGCTTGAGGCATAACTTGATCCCACTGACTATGATGTTCAATCACTAAACTCCTTAGAAAATTTCTTAAGCTTCTATTCACTACCTCAGTATTTCCATCTATCTGAGGGTGCTATGTTGAACTAAAAGACAACCTGTCCGTATTTTCTTCCACAAAGTCCTCCAAAAGTGTGCCACAAATTTTGTTTCTCTGTATGAGACTATACTCCTAGGCAATCCATGCAATCTCACAATCTCCTTGAAAAATAGATTTTCTATGTGGGTAGCATCACTTTTTGTTTGACATGGTATGAAATGTGTCATCTTTGAAACCTATCAACTACCAAAAAGATTGAATCATTTCCCCTCTCGGTTCTTGATAATCCGAAAACAAAATCCATATGTATAACATCCTATGGCCTATTTGGAATATGCAATGGTTGGTACAACTTTGCATTCTGTTATCTTCCTTTTGCATATTGGCAAATTCTTCATTTTTCCACAAAATGTTTCACATCATATCTCATGCTTGATCAATAGTATGAAGAACTCAACTGTGCATATGCCTTATCATGGCCAAAATATCCAGCCAATCCTCTACTGTGCTTTTGATTTAGCAAATTGTCCATCATTGAGCATTTTGGGATACATAACTGACTCCCTTTGAACAATAATCCTTCCTAGATTAGATACTCCATCCATGGGCTTCTATCCCTCATCAAAGGACTTTCACAAGATTCATAAGCCTCCATGAAATCTAGGTCTCCTTTGTACATTTCCTTGAGGAGTGCAAACCCCAGAGTCTCCACTTGGAATTTCCGCAAGATCAAACATCTCCTGCTCAAAGCATCCAAAACTTTGTTAGCATTCCCACTAATATGTTTAATGAAAACAATAAAATTCTGCATGAGTTTTACCCATTTGGCATGTCTCTAATTCAACTTTTCTTGTTTGGTTATAAACTACAAAGCATGATTGCCAATATAAAAAATAAACTCTTTTGGTATAAAATAATGTCACCACTTTTTCAAAGCTTGAATTATAGCATAGAATTCCTTATCATAATTTGAATATTTCCTCTTAGCATCATTCAAATTCTCACTGAAATAAGCGACATGGTTATCATCTTGAATTAAAACTACACTAATATTCCTAAAATATGGAAAAATCAAGATGGGTTGCTCTATTATATTTTCTTTTAATATTTAAAATCCTTTTTCAACTTCCTTTTTCCATTCAAAGGATCAATGTTCTTTCTTTATAGTATCCAATATGGGTGCACATATACTACTAAAATTCCTGATGAACTTCCTATAAAAACTTGCTAACCATGAAAACTACTCACCTAAAACACACTTCGTGGAGAATTCAACTCCTTTATATCCCTCACCTTCTCAGGATCCATCTTCAATTCATTTGAAGAGATGACAAACCCCAAATACACAAGTTCTGTCTTTATAAAAGAACATTTCTTCAAATTTATCAACAACTTTTCTTAATGCAATCTCCTCAACACCATCTTCAAGTGTGTCAAATGCTCTTCTTTAATTTTACTATAGAATAGGATATCATCCAAATAAACAATCACAAATTTTCCAATAAAATATTTAAGCACTTCATTCATTAACCTCATGAACGTACTTGGAGCATTGGTTAAACCAAATGGCATAACAGACCACTCACACAACCCTTCATTTGTTTTGATGTTGTTTTCCAGTCATCCCCTTCTCTCATTCTTATATGATGATAACCACTTTTCAAGTACATCTTTGTTATTGGATAAATTGGTAAATGCAGACATAAACTAATCTCCCTAGATCCACCTATATATAGAAAAAAATGAGACAAAACATGGCGCTTTCCCTAGGCTCTAATCATCGAATCTATCATCAAAGAAAGGATGAGTGACATACCTTTGAATATTGCTTCCTTATGTCTTTGTTGTCCCTGCTTCGCTCTGGTGTTCTTGTGATATTGATTCTGCAGTGAGACACAAACCAATCAAAGTGAAAGTAGAGAGAATATATTCAATGACAACCTATGCATATGATCAAGGAATTATGAAATAAAATAAAGATAATTCTATGGGAAAGAAGAATGCCGCTGTATTATATAACGTGGAAGAAAGATACAACCAGATGCCTTGATGTTGTCAGGTTCCTTCCAACAATTCCTTGCTTCCCACACACTTCTTGCTCCAATGGATTCTGAGACTATGTATCTGATAGCTACTCACAATCTATCTTGACAAAGCAAAGCTCAAAGCCAACATAAATTTCCCAAGCTCAATCCAACACCAATCAAGCTCCAAAACCAACTAACTTTCTCCATGAGAGCTCCTCTCCTTTTATAAGTTGAAGAGGATAAGGTAAGGAGGTTAGGATGATCCCACTAAATCATGAAAGTGAGTAAGATCCAAACCGTTTGGAGGCCACCTCACCATAGAAGCTTCTCCTTCTAGAAGAATCGAGAAGATGCTCGTTTTTCCCACGTACAGGAGGCCACCGCACCGTAGCTATAGTGCATCCTGTAGAAACTCTGCACCCTAGCTATAGAGAAACTTGTGGAAATTAGGCATTTCCGCACCCTGTGTATATAGCAACCTGTGCAAATCCTCCAAAATAGGGTATTTACAAAGGAAAATACAACTTCTTCTCTCAGGGAAAGTTCTTCTTCCTTCTTTCTTCAGGAATTCAGGCTATTGACCCCTCTGAGGGAAACAGATAGGTTTACATCATTAACGATCATAGGGATTATGAAAATAATGTGTAACAAAGATCCCCCCAAAGTATGAAGTTAGAACAAAGTGATAGCTGAAATACTTTGTTGAGTGTATGTAGGAAACAAGGAACAGTCGCTCAGAAACTTGCCAACAAACAAGGAAATACAGTGCAATAATATATCATCACTGAGGTAGGCATTCCCATACTCATAATACAAATGACTCAAAGCATAAATGTTGACATGCAAAGATCCATGTAAAGTAATATAGGTCATGGCCACCAAACATACACTGTGGATCCATGCCATTATGACTCAAATCTGAACATAGCCACCAAAAATACACTGTGGATCTATATATTAAAGACTCAAATTTGAACACAGCCACAAGACATACAGTGTGGATCTATGCAATAGTACAAACTGAATATACTCCAACGCAACCTGAATCTATGAGAAAAGATCAAGGGTCTTCATCTCCACCACTCTATAGTACGAATCTAAACATGTGAATACATGTGCTGAAGTCGAACATGGTAGAAACCACTTGATTACTGGTCATTAGTGAATACCATTAACAAGTGCGAGGGAAATCACCATTAATGTCAATGAATCCCAAGGTACACTAGTACAATCCAACGAATGTGAATCAATTAGCTGAAGTCGAACACTCGATGGAATCTCCCAATCGAGGGTCAGTAATGAAAACCCACTGTCGAAAGCGAGGAAACCTGCCATTGAGGCATGCAAGTTCCAAGGTACCAATTAGTTTCTAAGTCTAATTCCTGGAGAATGAGTTGAATTCGATAGGAAAAGACTCGTTATAGGAGGGCCTTAATGTATCCCCCATCAATGACACAAAATGGGTAATAAGATTTGAAGTAGATGAGAGTAACCAGTAACTCAAGACTGACTCAAGGATGTCTGACACAATAGAAGTCTTAAGGACTATAGAAATGGATGACGCAATAGAAGGATTTCTGGGTTGAACTTCTCTTTGAACATATTGACGACACGAGAACTGTCTTGGAAACACTAACTCAAAAATGGGGATCACAGACCAACTTGTAATCTTATAAAGGAGTATGATCAAGAGACAAGTGAATTTTCCAACCTAGACACAAGGTGAGTGAAAGGGTGTCATGTTCAAAAGCGTCTCTTCCATGGAATATAGGTTTAGACACATTTCTTTCCCAATTTCCCCCCCAAAAGTTAGTTGGTTTTGGAGCTTTATTGGAGTTGGATTGAGCTTGGGAAATTTATGTTGTATTTGAGGTTTTCTTTGTCAAGATAGATTGTGAGTAGCTATCAGATACATAGTCTCAGAATCCATTGGAGCAAGAAGTGTGTGGGAAGAAAGGAACTGTTGGAAGGAACCTGACAATATCAAGGCATCTGGTTGTGGCATGCTTCTTTCCCATAGAATTATCTTTATTTTATTTCATAATTCCTTGATCATATGCATAGGTTGTCATTGGATATATTCTCTCTTATTTCACTTTGGTTGGTTTGTGTCTCACTACAGAATAAATATCATAAGAGCACCAGAGTGAAGTAGGGACAACAAAGACATAAGGAAGCGATATTCAAAGGTATGTCACTCATCCTTTCTTTGATGATAGATTCGATGACTAGAGCCTCAGGAAAGCACCATAATCTGTCTCGTCTTTTTCTAGATCTAGGTGGATCTAGGGAGATTAGTTTATGTCCACATTTAACGATTTATCAAAGAAAAAAATTGGCGACTCCACTGGGAAGCTCCTCTCCTTTTCTAAGTTGAAGAGGATAAGGTAAGGAGGTTAGGATGATCCCATTAAATCATGAAAGTGAGTAAGATCCAAACCGTTCGGAGGCCACCTCACCATAGAATATTCTCCTCTTAGAAGCATCGAGAAGATGCTTGTTTTTCCCACGCACAGGAGGCCGCCACACCCTAGCTATAGTGCATCCTGCGAAAACTCCGCACCCTAGCAATAGAGCAACCTGTGGAAATCAGGCATATCCGCACCCTGTGTATATAGCAACCTGCGGAAATCCTCCAAAATAGGGTTTTTACAAAGGAAAATACAACTTCTCTCAGGGAAAGTCCTTCTCCCTTCTTTCTTCAGGAATTCAGGCTATTGACTCCTATGAAGGAAACATATAGGCTTACATCGTTAACGATCATAGGGATGACGAAAATAATGTGTAACAATCTTGGAAAAATAAATATCTCCACTCAAACAATCCATTAAATTATCCATTCAGGGTAAAGGAAATCTATACCTGATGGTTATCTTGCTGGTAGCTTTAGAATCTATGCACATTATCTATCCTCCATATTTATTTGGAATCAACATAGTTGGTGCTACACATGGACTCAAACTTCCTCTGATCAACCCTTTGTCCAACATTTCTTGGACTTGATTCCTGACTTCTTCATTCTCCTGGGGGTTCAACCTATATGCTACTTTGTTTGGAAAACTTGCTCCTAGAATAAGGAAAATATGATGACCAATACTCATGATAGGTGGTAAAGTATGATGCAACTCATCCACCACAATGTCAACAAACTCATCCAATAATTCCCAAATTTCAGCAAGTAAATCATTCATGGAAGTATTTGTAAGGATAACTCTCAGCTTACCTATAACAACAAACTGCATACCCTGATCTTTCTTAACTTCTTTCAAGAGATCCTTCCTAGTCATGAGAACTATACTCAGACTAGCCTCCTCTTTGAATCCGTTATTCTCTAATGGTAACAACATATTTCTACACCCATTCTTCTCAAGGGTATAAGTATTCTTTCTCCCATCATGTATGACATTTCTGTCATATTTCCATGACCTCCCCAATAGAACATGACAAACATCCATAGGTATGACATCACATAAAACTTCATCCTTATAACTACCAATATTAAACTCAACTTTACATTGTCTACTTACCATGACTTGATGTCCTTTTTACAACCACGACACCCTATACATACTTGAATGTGTTGTTGTCTCTAACTTTAACTTTTCCACCATTTCTGTGGATACCAAATTATTGGTGCTCCCACTGTTTATGATCACCTTGCATACTCTATCTCTCAACTTGCAAGTAGTTCTGAACAAAATCGTTCTTTGTACTTTCTCTTGCACCTCTTTTTCTGGCTTCACAAGGACTTTCCTCATCATGAGTTATCTTCGCTCTTCAACAAATTCTACTTTTTTTTCTATCTCTACAATCTTCTGTTGATCCTCAAAAATGTGAGCTTATCTAAAACCTGCAGTTTTGTTTTCAGGACATTCCCAAGACATGTGTCCTGTCTTCCCGCAAGCATAACACTTAATATCTCCTCCTCTTCCTCTTCTTATACCTCTTGGAAATTGTCTCCTTACTCTAGAATCTCCTCCTCCTCCTCTATCCATTTGGTTGCTAGAGCAACTAGTCTCTTCCCTTGTCTTCTGGAACTTTTTTCTTGTGGTTCCTTTTTCTCGGGTCATATTCTTTCCCTTGTTCTTTTGGATCTGCTTTCTTGCCAATTTTTCTTCTGCCTTTAGGGATACCTAATAAGAATCCTCTATAGTCCTCATTTTTATCATACTAATCTCATCTTTAATCTCATATCTCAATCCATTAATATATCTAGTAACTTTCTCTTCATCATTTTCCTTGTGTCCTACTCTTGTATTCAACTTATAAAATTATTCAGTATATTCCTTCACTGAAAAACCTTTGTTTCTCAAATTCTGAAACCTCCTGAACAAATTCAACTAATAATCCTTAGGTACGAATTTATCCTTGAGCTTAGATACCATTCTATCCCAACTCTTAATCTTGGACTTACTTTTTCTCCTTCTATCAGCCTGCAACTCATCCCACCATAAAGCTGCATGTCCCTTCAATCTAGTCACAACATGCTTTACTTTCTTCTCATCATCAATCTCCTCATAATCAAAGTACTTGTATAAAGAATTTATCCAGTCAATCAATTCTTCCACATCCAAATTACCTTCATACATTGGGACTTCCAACTTTGCTTTGGTTCCCATCTTGACAACTTCTCTCAGTAATCGTTCCTCTGCTGCTTCTTCTCCTGCAGTTTCTTCTTCTTCTTCTGGGTTTTCTCTCTCAACATCACTAACATCACCAACCTCTAGTGACCTCCTTTTTGATTTTTCCATAGCGTCCAACCTTTCTCGAATCTGTCTCATTTTCTCCTCCATAGCTGCATTGGCTACATGTCTCTCCCTACGTCTCCTTGGCGACACAAATTCCAATATATCTCCTCACAAAGATTAAACCTACTCTGATACCACTTGATGCAAACCCCTCTATGGGAGTACATGACCTCCCAGTCTAGGATCAAACTACACAGGAGACGAAGTGGCATGTGGGTCCTCACGGAACCCTTAAACTCTTACCACAGTCCTTTTTTTTCCCGCACTGCGCAAAAGTTTGTATTCGCGAGGGTCCCTCTTGGTCTAGCGAATTCATGCACGTGACCTCAGGCTAAAACTTGGGGATTAATTTGGAAGTGTTTATTCTGGCGCTCTAGGAATTCAACGCTTCAGAGGATTTAACAACATAACACTACGCACCCAAAACCTATGAACTAGCGAAGTGCCAAAATCCACAGATATGATGGTTGGTGTTTTCTCTTGGATCAACAGTCTGTGTTCACTCTGGACTCCAAGGATTCAAGAGATTCTCCACTTAGCACAAAAATGACCAAATTATCCTGTAGTGTCGAATCACCGAACCACTTGGGGATCCAATGGCTCGCACTCACCCACTGATCTATGGTGGATATTCACTCTGGGACTTTGGAGCTTCAGGGCTCTGTGCCTTACTTTCAACGAACAACTCAAAACTATCGAAGTAGTGAATTTTGAAGGATCTAGGGATTAAAAACCACACTCATTCTCCTGATCGAATGGATGTGAGGGATTCTGACTCCTCTCGAATAGATATCTCTTGTTCAACCCTAAATAACATAATTCTCCTCTTGGTGGTTCCTCCTTGGAAACTTATACTTGCTATCCTTCCTAAGCTTCATTCACTTTTAAGGAAACAAACTTCTACGCACACTTTGTGCTTCTCTCCTGAGCTTTACCAACACTTAACGAAGTGTTAGCTCTATGCTCTCTTTGCACTAATATTCCCTTGATATTTTTACATTGCTCTGAGTGTAGGTGCACTCCTTGCGCTCACTCTGTGCAAACTTGAAGTATCTCTCCTGAGCTTCTGAACCTGTAAACGGTTCGACCTACGCACACCTTGCATTGTCACTATGCACTCCTTGCACCATGATCCTCAGAAGAAAAACAATTGAAACTTATAACAATATTAAAAACTCATTCAATGAAAAATTTGGATACATATTCATACACATAGATAACAACACAACATCTATTCAGTTTCAGAAGAATGAACAAGTTCATAGTCTCAGAATCTCGAAAGCAATTCTCTTCTTCTATATTTATTCAACAATAATTTAACAAAAGTTTCAACAACCTTCAACAACCTCAATTTGGGCATAGATTACATTGATTTGTACAAAATGAAGGGGCTTCTCGAGCCTTCCCTCCAGACTATTCTAGTGCTTTCATATCACAATTAAAAACATATTACCACTAAGCTTATTACAATAAATGTACATTTACAATCTTAGATATGAGTTGACGCTCAAAATATTTACAATCTACAGTAATTAAAGACAAATACAACTTTGTGGAGTACATACAACAAATCTAGTCGTTATATCTCAAGGGATCTTTAATTACAAAGGTTTCAAAACTTAAAGTGTTGTGCCTCCTTGGAATCCAAACCAGTTAATGTGCGTTGCGCTGTGCAATGAGTCACCTTCCACCAAGCCTCATTAAATGATGACAATGATGCTCCTGATCAACTATTAATAGTTTGAGAAATACAAGTACACCCTTCGGGTCTATGGACTCCTGCTAGCAGTGGGGCTATACTTTTATGGTATCGAGGAAACTTCATCGGGGCTATGTATGCTCACTGGAAGCGAAGCAATGCCATGAAAAGAGAGATGAGGAACACACTTAGGTAGATGTTTTCTTGTTTTAAAAGTAAAAAAACCATGGTTGAAACCAAAACTAATTTGAAGTGTAAAACCAATAAAAGAACTTCTCATTATTTGGCTCTTTGAAAAGGGTGTGTTAGATTCCAAGTACAAGAAAAATTGGGTTAATTCTTTTAGGATTTTGTCATCATTGTGGTACCCATGATTATTGGAATCTTGTTTGCAGTTTAATGAAATTATCTTTAAAACTCAGATCTGAAGTATAGGCCCTATAAATCTATTGACAACTATAACCTGTTATTTTAGTGTGTCGCTATTTTTTGTGGCCACAACAACCCCCCTTTTTTTACTTTTTCTTTTAGAAGCAAAAGGAAAAGGGTCCTCTACTAAAATTTTGATCATATTTCTCTAATCCTCTATTGTTGGAGGCTATGTTATTTCTTTTCCTATCTTGAGGGAGTTATTTATTTTCCTATCTGAGGCTATGGAATTAAATTAAATGAAAAAGGCTTGGCATAAAAATCTCATCCATGCACTATGGGCTGACAGGATCACTACTAAAAGATCTATTGCCACTTCACCCTTCCAGATTGTGTATGGCATAGAGGAAATTATTCCTACTGCATTAGGATTTCCAGTGATGAGGTTGCTACAGGAGAAAGATGCTGAAACATATGCCACTCAAAGGAGAACAGATGAACTAATCAATGTCCAACAAACAAGAGAGAAAGCCTTCAAAAATCTCAATTGCACCAGGATAGGATTAAAAAGGCTTTTGACAGGAATACTAAGGAAGATGATTTCAAAGTGAGGGATTTGGTGTTGAGATGGGATGCCAGAAATGAAGACAGAGGAAAGAATGGGGAATTTGACCATCTATGGTTGGGACCTTTCAATATTGTGGCATACCATGGAAATAATGCTTATCTGTTATAGGAACATAATGGAGATCTCATTGGAGGAGAACCTGTGAATGATAGGTTTCTCAAACATTATATCATTTAAAGGAATTTTTACCCTTTATGTTATCACATAGGGTTTTCAAGGGCCATAGGTGTGTGTCGATATACCCGAGTCTGTAGTCTTGCCCTGTCTTTATCCTTTTCATAGACCAAATCTTAAGTTTTTTTCCCTTCGGCTTGTAAATCGTTCTCTGTTTTCCCTTGTTCATTTGTGCACCCTGGTTTTCCTTAAATATCTTACCCGGGTGAAATATTGGCCCCAAGCCCCTCTGTTTTCTCCAAGGGAAAGCACTCACATCTTGTGTTTTAGTCACTGGTCTCCCTATTTTCTCAGCTCACAACCAGTCATCCAAATCCTTGATCGTGCAAGCCACAACCATGAACACAAAGAGTAGATTTCTTAGCAATCTATTTTGGGATTGAAGCATAAGCAGAAGGAAGTTGTAATCTTTCAACGACGAAGATTCCCAGAATAGTACAAATCAGCGGCTCATGGGAATTCGGGAGTGCCAACTTGCGTGAAGTATAGCGCCAAATAAAAAGGCCCTGAAGTGAGTATGAATCGTTGATATTAAAGGCATCAGGTGGCAGTCGATCCAAGCATTCAGGTAAATGAGCTTCGGGATATTTGAAATGATAAATGCGTAGAAGTCCCGAAGAGCCGAAGCCACCAAAGCACCGAATTTTCTGAAGCTGCCGAAGTGGTCGAAGGCCTGAAGTCTTGAAGGCCCAAAATAGATCTAAGCCGTTGATCAACAAGAGCCACGCATCATCAGATCTATCACTCTTGGAATTTTACTTCATGAGTTTTAAAATGTGAAACATTGTAAAGTCCCAAAGGGCCGAAGCCCGAAGCGCTTAAAGATAATATGAACCGTCGATCAGTAGGAGCCATGCGTCGCCAGATCCTTTGCTCCAGATAAAAGCAATAGAAGACACATGGAGTTTGAGAATTGAAATTCTCGAAGGATGATCTGTGAAGCAAATCTCGATCATTGTTTTGAAGGGGAAGATACGATCCGTCAATCTAAAAAGTGCCAG
>JASDQU010687205.1:20664-35927 GCA_032191745.1 Picea mariana
TCATGCCCTTTTGCATGTGTAATGCTCCTTCCACTTTCCAAAGCCTCATGAATCATGTATTTCATCCTTTCTCCATCATTTTGTCTTAGTTTTCTTTGATGATATTCTCATCTATAGTAAAACCTGGACAACCCATCTTGCTCATGTGGATTGAGTTCTTCATCTACTATCTCTGCACCAAATTTTCCTCAAACAATCTAATTGTGCTTTTGGAGCCTCGGAAGTCGAGTACTTGAGTCATATTGTTGGCAAGGCATGTGTCAGGGTGGATCCTAAGAAGATTGAAGCTATGCAGGATTGGCCTCGCCCCAAGACTCTCAAAAGCTTGCGTGATTTTCTAGGTTTAACGAGGTAGTATCACAAGTTTTTTAATAATTATGGAAAGATTGTGGCACCTCTCACTGCTCTCCTTAAAAATAATTATTTCACTTGGACTCTCATAGTTGATCAAGACTTTCAAGCTATGAAGGTGGCTATGTGCACCACTCATGTCCTGGCCCTTCCTGATTTCACAAATACTTTTTTCCTAGAATGTGATGCTTCCAAGAGAGGAATTGGAGCAATCCTTATGCAAGATGGTCGACCTTTGGCCTTTACCAACAAACAACTATCAGAGCGACATTTGGGAAAATCAATGTATGAAAAGGAAATGTTGGTTATTCTTCATGCAGTGCATCTTTGGTGCCCTTATCGATTGGGGAAATGCTTCCAAATTAAGACAGGTCATCAAAGCCTCAAGTATTTTCTAGAGCAACGCCCTTCATCCATGAAGCAAAAAAAATGGGTGACTAAGCTCTTTGGATATGATTATGAGATCATTTATAAGAAAGGAAAAAAAAGGTGGGTGTTGACGTTCTTTCAGGAAAATATGAAGATGAAGGATCCTTTTTTTCCCTCTCCTTCATTGTACGAGATTGGATCCAAGCTGTTCGCCAAGAATGGCTAGAAGATCCCAAAATTTTGCGTATGATCCAACAATTGCAAACCAATTCTCTAATATCCCCAGGGTACTCTTGGCACAATGATGAGATTCACTACAAATGTCGTTTGTATTTAAGTAAACAGTCAAAACCTAAATCCACGGTGCTTTCTGAGCTTCATTCTACACCCACAGCTAGGCACTCAGGGTTTACTAAAACCTATGACCGAGTCAAACATTCTTTTTGGGGGGATGGTATGAAATAGAACGTTCTCACTTTTGTGGCGAAATGTGATGTTTGTCAATGCAACAAGGGAGAAATAGTCAAATCCCTTGCCACACTACAATTGCTTCTGATTCCACCCTCTATTTGGAGGGATATCTCTATGGATTTTATTGTTGGTTTACCTAAATTGAGAAATAATTTAGTCATCATGGTGTTAGTTGATCATCTTTCCAAGTATTCTCATTTCTATTCTCTTCAACACCCATTTATTGCCTCCACTGTGGCTCAACTTTTCATGGATCGTGTCTTCAAGTTTCATGGCATGCCTCATTCTATTATTTTTGGTCGAGATCCCACTTTCACCAACAATTTTTGGCAAGAACTGTTCAGGATACAAGGCACCCAATTATATCTCAACATTGCATATCATCCCCAGAGTGATGGTCAAACTGAAGTTGTCGATAAGTTTTTGGAAACATATTTGAGGTGTTTTTCATCTAAAAGGAAAAATCAGTGGGTTAAATGGTTACCACTAGTTGAATGGTGGTACGAGACATCTTACCATACAGCTACTTGCATGACTCCTTTTGAAGCAGTATATGGACAAAATCCACCTTCAGTTCTCTCATACATGCCAGGTGTCTCAAAGTTCTAGGTGGTTGACCAAAATCTTACAGTTTGAGAGGCTATTCTCCATACCCACAAAGAGAATTTGGTCATGGCTCAAAATCGCATGAAGCAACAAGAAGATCAAGGTCGCTCTGAATGTCAATTTGTTGAAGGAGACAAAGTGTTTCTTCGACTGCAACCTTATAAGAAAACTTCACTCAAGGCCGACCATTGGCATAAATTGGTGCCCAAATTTTATGGTCCTTATACAGTTCTCAAGCGTGTGGGACAGGTGGCCTGTCAATTAGCTTTTCCCAGTCATTATAATCTCCATCATATTTTTCATGTCTCCTTCTTAAAGAAGGTGATTGGAATTAAGTGTCAAACTCAAACCATCCTTCCCGAGTTGGATGAAGAAGGCTCCATTTGGTTGCAGCCACAAGCAGTTTTGGACCAACGTGAGCGTCTTCTTTGTCAGCACACCATCAAGGAAGTGTTAGTCCAGTGGAAAGATACAACTCCAGCAGATGCCACCTGGGAACCAGATACTATTATGCAGCAATTTCCTCATCCCAAGCCTTGAGGACAAAGCTCTTTTTAAGGGGGAGGGCATGTTAGGGACCTAACCTCCCTAACCCCTCATGTAGGTAGAAAAATATATTTTCCATGCAATAAAGGCCAATATTAATAAGGTAGAATAAGTCAAATTTAAGAATACCTAATAGAAGCTTCCACTTCTAGAAGATCTTCCTCTAGAATGTTCTTTTGGGTAGATATATTTAGCATAAATAGTATTCAAGGGCATGAGAAGTTTTTTTCTTGAGAATTATTGCAATAGAGAATTGCTCTGCTGGAGGTTTTCCCCTCGAAGAGGCAAGTGAACATTGTTACCTATCAATAAAGGTATTATTTTGGTGTTGTGGTTTCATCTATTGTGTTGTTTCGTTGTTATTCTCTATAATATTTATGTTTTTGTCTATTATAATAGATATGGTACCTTACACACTCTCATATGTCGTCTGTAAGTACCCCACCTATGACAAAGAAATGCATTCCATCGCACAAGCTTGCCTCCAACGGAAGCATTACATTCTAGAGAAGGAAACAATCATCCATATGGATTACAAGCCTCTTTATTTCATGCATACACAAGGACAACTATAGAATGACCACCATCAAAATTGGTCCACAAACTTGCAGCAATTTTACCTCAACATTAAGTATAAGAAAGGGAGCACTAATCACGTTGTTGATTTCCTATGTCAACCTCCAGTTGTAGAACTAACCACGGTGCTTGACTCTTGAGGTCATGAGACCTCTGGGTGGTCCCAACTCTATGACAATGATCTTTACTTCACTACGACCTACGAGATGTTGGGAAGAGACACATTCATTGTCAACTTCCATCTTCAGGATGGGTTGTTATTCCATCTAGTTAATCTATGTGTTCCTTCAAGCAAGCATGTGAAGTTGATTTGGGAATCCCACTACATTCGAGTGGCAAGAAACTTTGGCATGAAGAAGACAGTGGCAGTACTATAGAAGTATTTGTATTGGTCGATGCTTCGACAAGATGTTATTAATTATATCAGATCCTGCATTGTCTGCTCCATTGCCAAGATTGCCATTAAAAAACAAGGATTGTACACTCCTCTTCCTACTCCAATGGGCCCTGGGAATCCATCTCAATGGACTACATGTTAGTTTTCCCCTCCACCAAGCATCAATTTCTGTGTGTTCACGATTGTTGATCGATTATCTAAGATGGCCATTATGACTTCCTGCAAGAAGAGTATCATAGTCGAGGCCATTTCCAAGCTCTTCTCCAAGCTTGTATGGGTACACTTTGGGATACCATAGGCCATCATATTAGATCGAGACACTCAAATTATTGAGCACATTCTGGTCAAGCATCTGGTCATTGTTGGACACCAAGCTTACCAAATCCATTTCCTTCCACCCTTAAACTAATGGACAAACGGAGTTCATCAATAGGATGATCATGCATAAATTATGCATGTACAACTCCAAGAATCCATGTACATGGGATGAGAGCCTTCCTTTTGTCAAACAAAAATACAACAGAGCCCTTCGTAGCTCGACCAACCACAACCCTTTTCAAGAGGGCCTGGGATTTCAACCATTGGGCCCCATTGATGTAGAATCTCCCCTTGCATCCACACATGCAGAATCTCCCCATGTTGAATATGAGGCAAACAAGGCCACTAAATTCATTGAATGGATTTAGCACATCCACCAATAGGTCCTTGATATTTTTCAAAAATCCAATGCTAAGTACAAGTAACACCATGATCAACATTGGGTTCCCTACAAGTGGGAGACAAGGTTTGGCTGCATTTACAGAAATATTTCCTTACATGACCCCATTGGAAGCTATGTACACTTCGTTGTGGACCTTATACCATCACCAAGGTTATGGGTGACAATTATTTTGAGTTAAATATTCCTCCCTTCCTTGGCTTGCACCTAGTATTCAATGTGGGCCTCCTTCGATTATATTTCCCACCACTACTAGACACATCGGAAGTGGCAAAGCAACTGACACCTACAGATATCAACCTTGAATGCATGGAACAAGAAACCATTTATCGAATCATGGAGACACAAGTTAAGGGGACCCACCAACAGAATATCCAACACTATCAGGTTGTCAAAATAGGTCAACTACTACACCAAGGCAAGTGGCTTACCGAGCATCATGTTCAGCAAAAGTTTCCCCATTTGATGGGGGAACTCAATTAAATGGAGACCATTACTTCCTAAGGGGGGAGTATTGATCTAGGTGAACATCGGTGGCCGCCCACCTATTCCACTCGCTCAAAATACATTTTCCATGTTGGAAGATTTTCTAAGGTATTTTGGATCCTGAACTTTCGGGGTCATTTTGAGGCCCTAAATGACTTTTTTTTGGCCTGTAATCACTTTTTCAATAGAAAAGGGATCAATATTGGATCATTTATAATGTGTATTTCTCGGCTAGAACTTTCAAACAAGGTACCAATCATCCCAAACGGAGATTGTATGCACAAGTTACACCCTCGAGAATTTGACATGTCAACTACCCCCATTAGGGCCCACAAACCTTTTGGTGTTCCATCTTTTGGGGTTAGGGTTTTGGATGTTTAGGGTTTCATCATTAATGTTTTATGTTAAAAAAGTCCTTTTGAGCCTCATTGTAATCATATTCTTGCGAATGCATGTATCCATCACATCTCTTCTCAAAGATAAGCTACCACCATTCTAGTGAGTTCATTTAACTTTGTATTTTCTTTTACAGTCTTTGCATATTCCATTCTTTAATAGAAATTGAGTATTATTGTATCTATGTGTTTCTTTCATATTTATGTGTTTCATTTCGTTCCCTCATAAATCCGGATCACTCTTTCCATGATCTCTTTTAGAATCACCATCAAAGAACACCCACAGCCTGGACATGTCAATTTGAAGATCCCTAGTCTACCTTGGGGTCTTTTCTTTGATCTCCTTCTTGTAGCCTTTGAAATAAAATTTGATCCTATAGAAACAATGTAGGGGGGTATCAACACATCCTCAAAAAGAATCTCATTCCTAGATCTCCAAATGACCCAACAAACCAATAAAGGTGATGCCTCAAACTATTCTTATCTTTTATTCTCCCACCATGATTGGAGGATTTGTTCTAATAATTTTCCTCTCCAAGGTCCAATCCCTCCTGCAAGGGTGATTTTTTCATCCCACAATTCCAAAGAGAAATTACAACCAACCAACTCATAAAAAATTATCCTATAAAGCAACTTTTCATAGTGGACATCAACTAGAACTCTCAAAGGATCATTTAATAAAGTTGTCTTAGGTAAGGACTTTGTTGGAAAGAGACATCCATAAGAAGAGCCTAGATTTCAGTGGCACCTTGATCTTCCAAACCTTCTTCCACCACCAAAGAGTATTTTTCTCTTGATCTGAGGAAAAAATTTCCTCGTACCCAATCTTAGCCCTGTAGAAACAACCAATGGGATTCCTTGTCAAAACTAATTTATCCTCTTCATCTCGAAGGTATATGTTACTAGATATCAATTTCTAAATAAATGAATCCCACTCCTTTGCTCTTAAACTCACAAAACTAAGTTCTTTAGACTTCATAAAATCTATACCCTATAATAATGGAACCTCCATGTTCTTGACATCCACTAATGATGATCTATTGAGGGATCTTAGTGAAGCATTCAAATCCATGAATAACCTAAAATTGGTCCCCCCACCTATCCAAGGGTCAACCCCCAATCTAATGCTCTTCCAATCACCAACCTTCTAGGAAAGAAACTTCCCCAGCAATGAAAAATCTTGCATCGATGCTTTCAAACAATAGAGGCATTGGAATGGGATTTGATAGGAGACCTAATCCAATCAAGAACTGACAATGGATGGATGGATGTATTTTTAGACCAAGGCATCCCTCCACAAACCAAAACCTACAATTACCTTACATAAACTTTTGGCAACAAGAGCCTTTGGAGAAATGAAAAATTTTCTTAAGTCCCCAACCCCCTTCCTTCATTGGCCTTGCTAACCTCTCCCATATAATCAAAGCAATATTCTCCTTTCAATGCCTTCTAGTCCACAAGAAGCTGAAAATATTTATCTCAATATTATGCAAAATGCATTTCGGAATATAATCAAAAAAAATTTAATGGATAGGAATGGATTCCAGAACATCTTTGACCAATATTAATCTACCCCTTAAAGATAGCCACCTAGTATAGCATGAAGAAACCTTGTTCTCAAACTTGTTATAAATCCATAACCAATATTGAGATCCATATTCATTAGGATTTAATTGAAACCTAGGATATTTGAACCCACTCTAAAAATATCCTTCTTGAAAGCGAAGTAGTTCCTTGATAGATCTTATATGACCTTTCACTTATCTATGAAATGATATGCAAGATTTGTATTGATTCACTTCCAACCATGTAGCCATATAATAAAAATCTAAAGCATGACAAATAGCTTTTACGTCCTATTGAGTACACAAGAGAACCTAAAAAAAATTGATTTTTTGGGTACCATTTTTTCTATTAAGTATATTTTTTTTTTCATATATTTGCATTGTTGATAGTTTAAGAATTTTGGTCTTTCATTGATTCAAATTTTTATTAAACTTTTGTATGTATTTATTTGTCTTAAAAACCCCAAAATTACAAGATCAAGAAAAACAAGAAAAAATCTATGAAAAAACTGAAAAACATCAAACCAGTGGATCAGATAAAAAGTGTCAAATATTAGTTCTTCTTCAAGCACTGATGTTGAAAAGATGCATTTTTAGGGAATGTCGATAAGCTCATCGACGGTTGGTAGAAAGGTGGTAAGTAAAAAAATTTCCTTAAGTGTCGATAATCAAAGGTTGGTGTTTTTGGTATAAGCACCGATAATTTTTTGGATTTTCATGTTTCCTACCAAGACTAAATAGGCTTTCAAAGGTCTATAGTTTTGTCAACTCCCCATAGTCTCTCAAGCATAAAAAAAAATTGTTGAGTCCTCATGGCTTTTGGAAGCATTAGAATTCTTACAAGTCCTGGTGGCTTTTGGAAGTGTTTTAATTTTTTCAAGTCCCAATAAGAAAAGTGTGTCAATGGTCAATCAAGGGTTAATGGAAAAGTGCAATGGGGTAAGTGTTTCTCCAAAGATCAAAAGAATATTCTAGGAATATTCTCTTTTATCTCTTTTAGGTTTTTTGAAGAGGTGTTAACTCACTTTAATGTGAATTTAGTGGTTGGAGGTATCATTTAAACCAAAATATTTATATAATCCTAACGAAATGATTAAGGTGTATTGCATTCAAGGCAACGTTTATTTCTTTGTCTAATGCAGAATAGTTTTTCTCACTAGGTTGCCAGAGACCAGAGGCAAACTGAACTATTTATTTTGTTTGTATGTCATTATGAATTTTGATTTGTTTGAGTACATCTCCCCATCCAAGATTTCTAGCATCCATTTCAACAATTTTGTAAAGATCATCGTCAGATATATGAAGAAGTGGCAATGTTTTTGCTTTTTCCTTGATTTTCTTGACTGCTTGGGTATGTGCGTCTGTCCAAAGATTTGCTTCTTTCTTCAACCTGTCATTCAACAACTTTCTATCTTGTGCACAGACTCTATAAAAATGGCTTATATAATTAAGACTTCCCAAGAATCTTTGGAGTTGTAATTTGTCCATAATTTTGTCTGGGAATTTATCTACAAATTCAACAGCATGGTTCTCGAGGACTAATTCACCATTATTTATGATGTGCCCAAGATACTTTATCTTTGTTTTGAATAGTTCTAGTTTATTTTTTGAAAATACTATCCAGCCTTTTGGATAATCTATAAGAACTTTCTGAGATGTTTGAAGTGTTGTTCAACAGAGGAAGAAAATACTAGGATGTCATCAATATAAACAATCAACCAATCAAGGTATTGTTTTAGGGCATCATTCATGACTCTCTGAAATTTGGAAGGGGCATTTTTCAATCTAAAGGGCATGACATTCCATTCATAGTGTCCTGCAGGAACACTGAAGGAAGTTTTGAACTTATCTTCTTCTTTTATGGACACTTGCCAAAAACCTGATTTTAGATCAAACTTAGAGAAGATATTTGCTCCAGCAATTCTAGTCACCAAACTGGACTTGTTAGGGATAGGGTATGTGTCATCAACTAATACCATATTCAAAGGTTTGTAGTTGATGACCAATCTAGGGATTCCTCTTACTTGTTCAGAATGTTTATTTACATAGAATCCGTAACAATTCCATGGACTAATAGATTCTCTGATAAGTCCTTTATGGAGTAGACCTTGTATTTCATCAAAGCAAAGCTTTTGGTATTCTGCGTTCATAGGGATAGCTCTATTTTTTCATGATGTTCCTTCATATGAATCTTTGTAAGGAAGTTCTACTTCATGCTTTTTATGGTGCCAAAATGCAATGGGATTTTCTGAGCATACCTTTGCTTCAAATTCTTTTTGGAGTTCTAAAATCTGTTGTTGTATATGGCTCTAGGCAAATTGATCTTTAATTTTTAGCTCAGTCCTTTTTCCCTTCAATTATTCTATTTTTAGTACTTTTTTCTAGACTGTGTGGATATGAGATGATCTCTTGGGTATAGACACAAAAGGGAGTTGGATAGAGATCTTTGAAGTTTTGGTTGGGGAGGGAATACTGATGAAATAACCAAGAGATTTATTGGGTAGTCTGGCGGAACCATGTGACTCAACAGCAGCAAAGAAGGGAGTGCCAAGAATGTGGGCAACTGGGATTTTTGTTAATAGGAATTTTAAGGATAGACAATAATGTTAGAAACATAAAGTTGCTTCAGGTATTTCATAGAGTAGTTGAGTAGGTTGGTTTCCCAAATTGATAGCACTTTGTTGGGTCTTATGCCAAAATTGAACAGGAATGATTTCTTTGTTTAGAAGATTTAGATCAAAACCAGTATCTAGTAAGGTTTTGAGCTGAAAACTTTTTCCCTTGATCATGATATCCAGAAGGACATGGAATTTTTGGTGTTCAATGGACAAGATTTGTTGCTTATCTTCTTTTATTGTGGCTTTTTTAATGTATGTTTTTAGCTTGCTAATTTCTTTACCCAGATCAGAGATGGATATAGTTTGGACAAGGCAGGAAACAAGTGGGGTGAGGATAGGTCGTATGAGAAAATGGGAAAGGATTATGCTTGCTAACTGGTTTCTGCAGAATGTGGCACGAAATTCTTGTTGTGCTTTCCACTCGTAAAAGGAAATCCATACGTCTTTTTCTTTCATATAATTTTTCCATGCTATTGACAAAGCTATTTTTTCTTTGTCTGGTGTAGATTTTGAGAATTTCTCAGCATTAGTATGAGTAAAGAGATCCCAATTTAGCATGAGTTTTATCCAATCTTCTTTTACATGTTTTTTCTTGCACCCTCTCATTAGGGTAAGGAATTTTCTTATTTATGGTATTGTTGGTCTTTTTAAATCCTCTGGAATAGAATTAGTAAGATGGAAAGGGGAAATGTATAGGTTAGGAGAAGGAGAGGTTATCATTAGCATGTGATTGTCATGGGGAAAAGGAATTTCTGAACATTGAGGGTGTGGACAAGGATCTTTTGTCGTAGAGCTGGGAGGAGGAAAGTTTGTTCTTGGATTATGGAATTGGTGTTCAAATTGGATTTGGTTGTCTTCTGTGGTTGTGGATAGGCTTGAAAGAGTTACCAATTTGTGACAATCTAAGAATTGGATAGAGTAGGGGACTCGTCCCAGTGAGGAAGCTAGAGGTTGGAGAGAGGGATGTAAGCACAAAGTCGTAGATGGTGGAGAAGATGTAGAAAGTCCACCATGCTTAGTATGCAAGCTCTATTTTGAAGGAAGGAAAGAGATCACAACAGAAGAATATGATTCTTGTATGTGTGTAGAGGTGATGGTATGTTGGATGGGGTTTCGAGGAATGTCTATAACCCAGTGAGAGGGAAAAGAGAGGTTTTCCCATTTGATGAGTTGATGTTCCATTTTTTGGTTGACAGGGTTAGTAAGGATGAGTGTATTGGATTGATAATTTTGGCTGGGTGTATGTAACATAGTAGGGTATAAAGTATTGGTATGTCGGAAGCAACCACGAGAGTGGATAGAAATATTAGTGCGAGTATTATGCATGTCAAAGCCAGTAGTGCGGATTTGGAGTTTAAGAATATCTTTGAGGTTTTCATCAAAAGTATAGACTGAGAAATTTGGATAGCAGTCAAAGTATACAGGTCCATTTGATAAGGGCGCAACAATGCCACCAATGAGAGAGTCGGTAAATTTATTGTGAATCATGTCTCAGATGGTGTAGAGGGCATAGGCATCTATTCCCTTATGTACTAAGACATTGATGCCTACTCGGATACAACCAAAATGAATATAGTTTGTTTTATGTTTCTTTGCTTCAGCTTGGATTTCTTTAACATTGAGTAAGGAAATGGTTTGACTTACATCACCGTTTTGTTGGATATGGATGATTAATTCTTTGACAAAAACTCTGGTAATGGCACAGAGATGAAACATGCTCAAATCACTATATACTTGGTTGGGAGAGATATCGAGTAATCTCCATGCGGCTTGAGGTTGTGACTCAACTACTTCTATATTGGCCTGGTTTAAACATTCAACATTATTATCGGAGAACATGGAGCTAAGGCTACTTTCAGAAGTATTGCATTCAGCATCCCTTACTTCTTTAAAAGACATAAAGCGATCCATAACTTTAAAGATAGTAATAACTATCACTGCACAGAAAATCAGGGCATTTAATTCTAGTTCTCTGAGAGAATTTTGAATAGGCTCTTGGCCGACTGCTCAAGCAATGACTAGCTAGAACTAAGAGAGTCGCAAAAGTGGAAACCTTGTATTTCAAAGGCCCGAGACTTTTGATATGGTTCTCGCAGATATATATACTAATGAAACATATAACAGAGAGATAAGTCGATTATCATTCCCGGGGTAAACGCTATACGAAGATGTGGGACACATTGAGATATGAAGAAAAATTTCATACTCACATTGAAAATGACTAATAAGTCTATCATGTCTTACTGGCTGACAATGGTGTCAGTCGATTTCCATGCGTTCACGTTACGAACTCCACTTTGTACAAACTCTTATCGTTTATCTGTCTCAAGGAATCTTGGAAACCCACAGCACTTCTCTGGCTTTTGGCATGGTTTGACCCGCATTTCCAAGGTACTTCCAAATACGTGGAAAGATGATTAGAGTCTTGGTCAGATGGCTCTTGCATGTTCTCTCCACAAAGTATACAATAAATCTAGAAAGATGATTTGATTCTTAGGGGAATAAGTCAAATGTCTTTTCCAAAAAATGATTCCTTTCTCCAAAAAAAATGTATATAAGGAGAAGGGAGGCTCATAGCAAAGGGTCTCAATTTTTATTCAGTCCGAGTCTTCTAAACTCCCTCTCTTTGACCTTTGAGTCTTTCTTTTAAGTTGCTTTGATAAGCCTGCGTGATTCTGGCTCGGCCAGCACGAACCTAAAGTGGCAGAAGCACTTAGTTTCAGTCTATCAGTCTGTGTGTAATGTTTTGAGAGAGAGCATCTTGTGCTCAAATTCAAGTCTAGAAACCCATGTCGTTTTGGCTCATATAATACAAATCAGCTTCCGCATGTTTATCCCTGAAAATTGCCTATTCTCTTGTCTATGTATTTTGCTATTTTTGTTTGCCTACTAAAGTGACTGTCAGGTGTTCACTGGAGGTTGGTGCCTGAAATTTCACTGAGAATATTGTCGGAAGTTCACTTAGGTCCTGAAGAGCATCGTGGTAAGTTCCGCTAGGCAGGTGTCCGCTAAGGGCATTAAGGCATTGGGTTATTCGAAGGTTCAAGATGGGATCT
Organism: Picea mariana; assembly: GCA_032191745.1. Lineage (NCBI taxonomy): Eukaryota > Viridiplantae > Streptophyta > Pinopsida > Pinales > Pinaceae > Picea > Picea mariana. The sequence goes on from JASDQU010687205.1 coordinate 32,819, forward strand.
TCTTGGGTTCACCTAGGGGGTCTCCAAGTTCAAGCTGAGATCGCAGAAGAAAGCATCGACAGAAGCAGAAAAGCAAAGACAAGCAAGCAAAACAAGCAAAGACAACCTTTCAAAATATTTACATAATCCTAACGAAATGATTAAGGTTTCGTCCTCTCGAGGCACCTAGATTCAGCCCGTAAACTTTAAATTCAAACTCAACAGTCAATTTCCTCACTTTGCATTGTGTCCAAATATTCATCACTATGTTTGCATGTGCTTTGAAATTGTTGTGTCGATCAGTGTATCGAGTCACCAAAAGTATAATTAGCATCTTCAATTCAGCTTTGTATCTCCTTGCCTCTGGTAAGTGTTTTAATCCTGGCTCAATTCCACTAACATCAATTTATGTAGGTTCAATCACACTTCATCATCACCTCATTCAAATGAATTATGTTCAAATAATTGTTAAAAGGTTTATGCTAATTGTGTGGTTGGGTGTTCCAATTATCGGTACAATGCCACCAAGAAGAGCCTATGTTCAACGGTCTCCCAAAACATCGAAAGGAAAATGAAATGAGATAGGGGAAGCATCCAGTCTATTGCTAATGGAATGATTGGATCCAACAAAGAATGTAGAGCCAATAATCAAGTTTCCATTGAGGAAGGTGTTTTTCCAGTTGCTAGTGTACAAGGATACCAAGCCAATCACTGGAATGTGAGTTCCCTTGCTATGATGGAACGAATTATTTATAAAATTCAAGGATAAGGATTACCTTAAATCAACATTGTATAGTGACATGGATGTCAATGAGTTATATTATTAGGTTTTATTGAATACTCAATGGTCTTGGTTGCATTCATTTGCAGCGAGAACTATGGTGCTTCATTGTGTGGAAGCATTGGAATGGATTATCAACCATATCAATTGCAAGAAATGTCCATTCAATGATGAGCAGGGACAAATTCAATGATGAGCAGGGACAATGTCTGGTGACATTTCTTCCCCTAGAGGTTAGTAAGTATTATAAGTTACTAGAATCAGAAGTATTTCTCAACACTAATTTTGTGACAAAGTTTCATGACTAGCATGATATAGGAAAAATCCTAGCGATCTGGTGGAAAGAGGAAAAAAAAATACTTCAACCAGTCCATAGGGTGGTATAGAGTGATAGGTTTATGAGAAACCTACATGTACATCATGGTCCTACTATGTTGGCTATATGAAAAGAAATAATTCTCTTGGTTTACCAAGGCATGAGTGTCATTGGCTTGCATAATGGCCACCACTAGAAAGATGTTCAACTGGGGAGTTATTGTCACTAGACAGCTCAGTGATAGAATTGAGCAAGCTCAAAACCCTATGCCATGTGAGGTTCCTTCATTTTATATGGCTTCCTACTTGTTGGATGTTATATGTGCCACACATTTTTGTTGAATTGAACCTTAGTTGGCATGTTTTGGAGGCCCTCGTTCATGTTTACTTCAATATGTTGTGGGAAAACAAATATAAAGGTCTTATTCAATGATTTGTGACTTATTCTTGGCTTGCCTATATGTTATTATTTTTCACCAAGTGTGTCTAAGGTTATCCAGGCAGGAAAAGAAAATTTTCTCACACATTGGTAGTCGATACATAGAAGAGAAACATACATACCTCGGGATATTTGATGCTACCGGTCCACCTCACCTTCTTCCCACATATGTTCATGATAAGCTATTTCTTGGGGAAACGTGTTATCAAACTATTATTCAAGGCTTTAATGCCTCATTGATTAAGGATAAGAAGAGGAACTACATTCCTTATGTTTTTCAGCTTGGATATTATTTTGTTAAAGATACTAACAAGCCAAGAAAGAGGGTTTAAGTCATCTAGAATATAGTTTTGGTACTGGAAGGTATATGAGACATGACCCCAATGGTTTGGTTCCCAAACATGTTGATGAGGTTGCATACAACTGGCCATATCCTCATGAAAAGTGGCAAGAAGAAACATTTACCGATATGCACAGCATTGGGGCCAAGTGTCAGAAAGGAAGGCCACCCCTGGTCTCACAGTTTTCATATCTCTATCTTTAGATGAACATGTGGAGGTAATAAGCCAAGTAGTAGCCACTAAGAGAGAATCAGAAGAAGCTAGAATATCTGAAGAGATATGGTTGAAAGAGGAAGCATAGCACTAGGACATCCAAGAAGAACAAAACATAGCACTACGAGAACAAGAGATTTAGTGCAAAACTAAATAAGAATTGCATAAATATTCAAACACTAGAGCAATGGTTAGCCTACCACAAATATTGGGAAAATATCAATCAAACGATAGTCGATCTCCAGTTGCTAAGTTTTGGTTCACCAAAGGATTTTTGACAGTTTGAATAACTAATGTTATAATTCTAGTAAGTTGTTCAAAAACATGAAGATGACATCAAAGGTATATCTGCAGTAGAGTGTGGCCACTTACAGAAAATTTTGGTCATTGAAGTCAAGATAGTCGATATCCTAGAGATGTTGATTTCAAAAATAGAGAAATACACTTAGCACTTCAAAGAAAGAAAGGAAACCCTCAATTTTCTGATGGACCGACATGATTTTTCTTACAATCATGTGTGTGATTAATTATTTGCACAATGGGTCGCCTATGATGGTGGGCATGCAACTACTGAATCACCTAGTCCACATGAGTCGTCTTTACATGAAATTTTTGTTCAGTTATTTCAATTTTATCCTATTCTAATTTTACTATTATTAGTCATTAAAATTTCAATAAATAGAGACATCAACCTCTTGCATAAGAGTCGGTGGAATGTAGAAGAAATTCTATACTATTCTAGCTGAGAACTATTTTGAAGCATAATTCAAAATCTATGTATGATCCAAGGCATTTTACTGAATTCTCATGTTATTTTTCTTGTATTGTGAATTATTATTCAAACAACTTAATATGTCAGGTGTTTCTAGTAAGAATTTTGAACGCAATTAATATTACTCTTTATACTTGAATAAATTTCTAGAATATTCAATAAATGATTATTGGTATCAGTGGTTGATATGTTGTAGGATTACTTATGAGTATCTCATGTTTAATTTTATTTCTTTATGTTGATTAAGTTAGTTCTTTCCTTAATCTTAT
>JASDQU010687205.1:42009-60118 GCA_032191745.1 Picea mariana
TTCCTGCACACAAGCAACAAACAAATACCAACATACAACTCCTACAAGTGTTAGGAAATTCAAATATAATCTAGATCTATTCTGGTCTACTCAAGGAGAGATAAGATCTACCTTCTACAATTGAATTCAACAATGTGAATAGGGGGGAACCATATATCTATATTCATAAATAAGTAGCATTACATCAATTAGATCATCATACCTTGAGTCATGAAAGATGCATTCCTCCTAGTTCCAGGTTCTTGATGCTCTTCCTTATCCTCGTGAGCTTCTCTCTCTATTTTGGCAACATAACCACTCTCAAACTCTTCTCCCCCATCTCCTTGATTTGGCCTCTTCTTATCGGATTTTAGAAGAGATTGGAGATAGGCTTCATGACATGTGAATTAGGTGGTTACAAGTCATGGTTAGCTTGATGGTATGTGAAATGAGCAATTACAAGTCATAGATAGACTTGATCGCATGTGAAGTAAGCAATTACAAGTCATGCACAATTTTCATGCTTAATTGTGAGCTTTTGTCAACCTGTTATGAACTTTTTCTCTATCATGAACTTTTTACTCAAGTTCCATGCTCAATTATGAGCTTTTTCCAACTCACTATGAACTTTGTTTTCAATTATGAATTTATTCTTAATTATGAAATAATTTTTATTTCATAATTATGAAATTGTTATAAAAATAATCATTTCCTTATAATAATTATGAGAATTCTACTCAATTATGTAATTCTAACCTCATAACATTTAATAACATACTTACATAACAAAATACAAGTATAACACATAATGTATTAAGTCACTAAATAAAATAAAACATAACAAAGAAAATAAATATGTAAATCCATTTTTTAAAGGATTGAGAAATATATATTTAAAGGTTTTTATATATCTTTCTAATTAAAAAGTCTGAAATTAAAATTGATCTATATCAATAATTAAAAGTGTTTATTTTATATCATTCAAAACATAAATTTCAATGATGATTTTAACACAGTAAAAATAAAAAAAATAAAAATGTATATCAATAATTAAAAGTGTTTATTTTATATCATTCAAAACATAAATTTCAATAATGATTTTAACACAGTAATAATAGAAAAAATAAAAATGTATATATCATTAAAAATTAAAAATAAAAAATTATGCCTATAACCAATTAATACTGTACTAGTGTAAAATAAATTAAAAACAATAATTTGGAATTTTTTCAAAATAACATATCTCAATAATTTGGAATTTTTTCAAAATAACATATCTCAATAATTTGATCTATGGAATGAGACGAGGCCAAGAAGAATTCGTAAAACTAGTTAGCTAAGGACTTGGGGTAGACTAATTATAGGATAAATACTCAAGATCTAACTAACATAGAATTTTCTAATCATATTGATTGTCATTAAATTAATACATAAATTTATAAATATCAACGTCACGAAAAGTGAGGATGTTTTAAAAAACAAGGACAGAGAAGGTCCACATCAACTCCACCTACCATCGCTTTGGCCTTTACAATTTGTCCTTTCGATTTTACCATGTGTTGCCTTCATATCTAATGTGGTGAAATATACAATGTAAAATAAAGATAATCATATCTAATGTGGTGAAATATACAATATACAATGTAAAATAAAGATAATCATGCGAGATTATTTATTACAAATATGTTTAGCACATTAACATATTATTTTATAGGTTTCTGAGGTGTAGGATAGTTGGTAACGGAGTGTGTTGTTAAGGCATTTTCTTATGTTAAAGTCATCGGTTCGAAACCTTCGGGGACAAAAAATTTAGCCATGTTAAGAGTTGGTGTGGCTCAAGCCGGGTGCGATCCCCAGATAATTTTGACAACTTAGATGCTCCTGAGTCGCGGTTTCTTAGCCACAGGTTAGTCCCACATGTCACGGACAAACTAACAAAAAAAAAACATATTATTTCATAGAGATAAAAACTTTATGATTAAATTCAAATGATCAACTTACTTCTAAAAAAATTTCATCTAATATTACTAAACAAAATTTTCAAATGAATAAAAAATAATTTTCCCATCCAATATTACTATAAAAAAAAAGTTATTCTTTAAAAAAAATATTGTTATTCTATAATAAAAATGAAACACTTGGCCACTTCTAATATTATGTCCTTCAAATCATTAGTGTTAAGTTTATTTATTACTAAACAAAATTTTCAAATGGGTAAAAAATAATTTTCTCATCCAATATTACTAAAAAAAAAAAATTATTCTTTTAAAAAATATTGTTATTCTATAATAAAATGAAACACTTGGCCACTTCTAATATTATGTCCTTCAAATCATTAGTGTTAAGTTTAAATAAAGGAGATAAGTGTGATAGTAATGGAATATAATTGAAAACCATGTTGTGGCCTCTACTCCTATGATGTGATGCAAAGCAATATAATGTAACATAATGACAATTTCACAACAAGTGTTACTGTAGTGGTGATGTCCTTGTCGAAAATCTTTGTAAGCTTTTTGTACATTGATTTGAATGAATTTTTGTACACATTGATTTGAATGGCAGTGTAAGTAGGTGAAGTACAATAAGTGCCAATGTCATGTGGCAAAAAAATATGACTATGTTGTATCACTATTGTATAATATGACATAACATGGTGTATACATTCAGTATACCCACATGATATTTAATTTGCATGAAAAGTATTTCTTCTTGTCTCGCTTCTTCGAGCCTAAGCAGTTGTTTAGGTATTTGTGTGTTGGTTTATATGTAGTTGTTTAGATATATACGTTGCAAATCCAAATATACAAAAGATGGCAATACAAGAATTTATTTGTAGTTGTCATTAGTAAACTAATTCAAAAACAAATAATAATTGGTGGCAAATGATTTACAAAATTAAACACAACACTTATGTTATAAAAACAATGGCCTTCTTGTTAATGTTGTCTATAATTTAGGATGTTTGATAGCCAATGACAAATGATACTAATATCATGACCTCGATATCCTCGATCTTGAACGTGGCAAGCCTAGACGTGCATGCACATTTTATAGCCAATGAAAAACGATATTAAAGTCACCAGTCCTACCTAGATATCATTGGTCTTGAACATGGCAAGCCTGGACATGCATGATTCAGATAGGTACCCCAAAAATTCTTGATCTTAGTTTGTTCTCCCCTACAACTATGAGGCAATGGAAGACCATTTGTAAGCACCAGAAAAATAAATAAATTACACCAAGGAGTTCTCGAGTTACTTGTTTCCTAAAATTGCATGCAACTCAATAACAGTCTGTCCTTCTTCTTGTGTAAACGAACCTCACTTGATATGAGGTCTCAAATAAATTGTCCACTGTAGCTAACAGCTCATACCACAAGGAAGAAGCCCTACAAATTACAAACAGAAACAGATATATACATATATTATACCTATTAACAAATACATTTGGTGGTTTCGATATAGTCAATGTTTTGTTGAACCGTCATATTTTTTAAAGTGGAATCATTGAAGAGATTGTAGTAATTCACATCCACTACAGTGCGGGATAACTTGTTGTTGATTTGAAACAACTTTTGTTATGACCCAAGAGGGGCATATATATGGCTAAATGTATATGATATGATCCCAATGGGGGGCATATAGGGGCCTAAATGTACATGTAATGTGTAAATACATATGTAATAGGGTCGGCCTAGTGATAAAGGGGCATCATGTGCAAGTGTGAATAGCTATATATAAGAGATCATGTATTCATTATTTAGAGGTGAATTGGGAAGTATGAAAATTATTTGGTTATTTGGAGGGGATTACCCTATTCTTTAAGGAGTTATTGTGTAACTTATCTATATTGGAGTTGTGTTCCACGTTGATATTTTGTACATGGTGTGTACTTCTGTTATTTTTTTATATTTTGAGCATTTTGGATCATAACATTTGGTATCAGAGCTCAAGGTCTTGGGGTTTCGTTGATGCATATGAGACACCTTGGAATTTTAGCTATAATTTTTTTTCTACAATGTTTCAAAAGGAACCCCTTGGAGGATATTTATTAGACGAATCAAGGTACGTGGGGTTCAAATTTCAGCTCATGAGGCCTTACAATTTTGGAGCTATAGCATGTGTAATATAGGGTTATAGAATCATCCTGAATTTATTCATCGTGGAATTTTCGGTATAACATTTTTTCTGTAACATTTCAGACCCTGAAATCCAAAGGATATTTATAGAAATTATCAATTTAGCTGTGATAAAAATTTTAGCTTATGGGTCATCCTAATTTTGTAGATACACCCTGTGTAATATAGGGTAACTAACTAGTCCTATTGACTAGTCTCAAACAGGTGTTCCGAGTAAAACAGCCATAACTTCTTCATAGAGAATCCAAATTGAGTGAGACAAATTGCATTGAATAATGGACAGGACATAGTATTTCTTTTAAAATTTTCATAATTTTATATCAATTATTGTGCACGGGGCACGTTGTACAAGTTCTCTCTCCTGGAAAGGTAAAAAATCAGAAAGGTGTGGGGAAGTTACCATTACTTCCACTTGGCACATCAAATATTGGTTAGACCTGTGGAATTGTAGAGAATAAATTTTAGAGTACTACAGGTCGCAATTTCATACTAACAAGGGCCTAAATTGAAAATATACATCATAAGTAAGGTCGGCCAGGAGGACAGACTCCAAATCAGGGTTTCAAAGGTATGTTCACTTAAAACTATCATAATTTTTTATTGGAATGTTTAATTGAGCTGATTCAAAATCCATTCGAAAGATAACACATAGAAGAGCGTATTGGAACAAGTATTACAACTATTTGAGATCTTTATCCTTAATATATTGAGGGTTTGGATTAGACCTCAATTAAGAATCAATAGAAATACCTAAATTTACAGGAGATGAAGATAAAGATGAAATCAATCATATGGAATGGTTGAGCCTGGTAAAAGAATATAATATGACTTATACGGGCAAGAGATTATTTTTTTTATGAAGCTTGGAAGTGGTGGATGAGTGTTGATCAAAATACTAGATGGCACTGCACATGGGAAGAATTTGAAAAACTCTTCGCAGATAAATGGATTAGGGATACAAAAATCAAGGAATTGTATAGAATTCAAGATGAATTAAAAGAAGCAAAGGAAGATATTAAGAAGAAGGGTGAGGAGCTATCTAAGATATGATCCCTTAATGAATCACTCATTAAGGATGTTAAGAACTTAAAGAAAGAAAATAATAGTAAATTAAAGTGGGAAAATGATGAGTAAAGGGAATATTTGAAAAATAAAGATGAAGAGATATGTAGATTATGAAACCATAATAAAAACTATTGGATGAGGTCAAGAGATTGAAAGAAGAAAAGAAGAATTGTCAAAATCAAGAAGAAAGAAGGATCTTGGATGAAGAATATACCAAAAGACTGAAAGATGAAATTTGCATGAAGGTTAAGGAATCCTTAAACACTGATGAGGTAAACTTAGAAATACAAGCCAAAATTGAAGAAGGACGTCAAAATTTGTTAGATGGGATCACATTCCAGCTTCAAAAGGAGAAAGAAGACAAGATTCAAGAAGGTCAACAGAATATACTTGAAGAAGTTGAACTCCATCTAGAGGATGTACATGCCAAATATGATGGTATTATCTTGAAGGCTAGAGTAATAAAAAACCAAACAAATATGATCGAGGATTCCATTGTCGTTGAAAATAAGATAGATGAAATTTATGTGCAGAGTGAAGGAAGACCATCAAATGTGAAACTGTATCAACACCCTCATTACCAAGAAACATTTCAAAAAAGGCAAGAAGGAAGATATCAACATTATGAAGGAAGAAGGTGGAATACTTGTCAATATTCATGGAACAAGGCATCACCAAACTACTCTTAAACAAGCTATTATCAGAGACCAACAGCGACTACAAATTGGAGAATCTTCAACAAAAATACATGGAATCAAAGGAAAGAAAATCATTCAACAACTAGACACCAAGGATTAAGACCAAAAAGAATTGATTTTGGATGGATAGATCATCAACAATGGAATGAATAAAGAAGGAACATAAGAAAGTCATATTACTTGGTTTCATCACATGTGAAGCATTTAAATGCAAAGCTTTGAGGACAAAGCTTTTTGAAGGAGGGTACTATGTTATGACCCAAGAGGGGCATATATATGGCTAAATGTATATTATATGACCTCAATCGGGGGAATATAGGGGCCTAAATGTACATGTAATGAGTAAATACATATGTAATAGGGTCGGTCTAGTGATAAAGGGGTCTCATGTGCAAGTGTGAATAGCTATATATAAGAGACCATGTATTCATTATTTAGAGGTGAATTGGGAAGTATGAAAGGTATTTGTTTATTGGAGGGGGTTACTCTATTCTTTAATGAGTTATTGTGTAACTTATCTATATTGAAGTTGTGCTCCATGTTGACATTATGTACATGGTGTGTATTTCTGTTATTTTTTAATATTTTGAGCATTTTGGATCATAACAAACTCTTTCGGATTAGCAGGGTTGATTATGTTGCACATGAACACATAGGTCAAGGAAGAATACCTTGGAATGATGTTGTAACTTTCTGTATAGTAAGAAGGAACATTGTTCAAACTTATTGCAGGTGACTGCAGCTCATTCAACAGCTCAATGCCCAAAAGGGTGGGGTGTGAAGCATATCTTTCAATGATAAAAACAATTTTTAATTTTCTATAAACCTGCTTTATTAAAAATAAAAAGGGGTTTTCCTTACCATATTTATTTAAAAAAAAAAGCTATTTTATATGTCATTTTTTTTAAGATCTAATAACTATGTTATATGTCAATCTTTTAATATCTCAAAACCTAATTGGAGATAATGAAAGTATCTACTAAATCATGAATTGGTTGTACTGAGAAGCAAGAAAATTCAATGGTGGATAAACTCGTGTCAATGTTCTTTTGTGAATCATCACATTCTATAAAATTTTCTTTGTTATCGTTGCGCTCATCATCGTTTTGTGAGCCTAGAGCAACGTGGAGATCAATAATAACCTTAATTACATGATTCTTGTAATACGGTTCCACAAATTTAAGCAGCATGTGGTTTATCGTCCTGGCTTCTATTTGTTTTATATTCATAGGATTAAAAAAAAAACAGGATGAAGGGTAGTTTACACTTATTGTTTGTTAAGGTCCTAACCCGCACATAGGTAGATCAATGTATTCGAATGTAATAAAGGTCAATATTAATAAGACCTTTCAATAAAATAGAATAAGGCGGATGTAAGAAGACCTAATNCCTTGGAATGATGTTGTAACCTTCTATATAGTAAGAAGGAACATTGTTCAAACTTATTGCAGGTGACTGCAGCTCATTCAACAGCTCAATGCCCAAAAGGGTGGGGTGTGAAGCATATCTTTCAATGATAAAAACAATTTTTAATTTTCTATAAACCTGCTTTATTGAAAATAAAAAGGGGTTTTCCTTACCATATTTATTTAAAAAAAAAACTATTTTATATGTCATTTTTTTTAAGATCTAATAACTATGTTATATGTCAATCTTTTAATATCTCAAAACCTAATTGGAGATAATGAAAGTATCTACTAAATCATGAATTGGTTGTACTGAGAAGAAAGAAAATTCAATGGTGGATAAACTCGTGTCAATGTTCTTTTGTGAATCATCACATTCTATAAAATTTTCTTTGTTATCGTTGCACTCATCATCGTTTTGTGAGCCTAGAGCAATGTGGAGATCAATAATAACCTTAATTACATTATTCTTGTAATACGGTTCCACAAATTTAAGCAGCATGTGGTTTATCGTCTTGGCTTCTATTTGTTTTATATTCATAGGATTAAAAAAAAAACAGGATGAAGGGTATTTACACTTATTGTTCCTACAAGAAAGATTTGTCAATACATGCTAGATATTCTCCAACAAAAGGAGAAAAGGATTCTCATAGCACTTATCCCTTGCTTGGACAGGAAAACAAAAGCATCTTCCCTAATGAAAGTGCTTCAATGTTCCTGAGAGAGCAGAGTGTAAAATCATGAGAAACCCCAATGGGTAATATATCTCAATAGAATAGCACAAGAGGTCTACTAAGGTTTACTTTCAAGACTCGGGAAGCTCTCCTGGATCCATAACCATTTGAGATTTGGAACTATCCCTGCATCTGTCTTGTGAATCTCATATTGAAATTTGTAGCATTATTGACGTCCCAAGAATGCTCCCCTTTGAAATCGACAATCAACTAATCTTTAGATTGGGCTTGCATGTGTTGAATGTGACCACAAAACTTGATGCCCATTATCATTATCAGTGGTTTGTATCGCATTTGTTAACAGTATACATCAATGACCAGTACTCAAACATTGTCTCACTTTGTTCAACTTCAACACATATATTCACATAGTGCATACGCGTACCACGGTGATTGGGTGAAGACCTCAGGAATGTAGTAGCATCACCTCTTTTTATGTTGTTTCCCGGGCTGTGTTTGGTACTCATGAAGGATCAGTTTTCCAGCTCTTGCCCCAGATATGCTTCATTGATTCTCATAAATAGATCCATTGTGCATATGTTCATGGCTATGAACTCTGTTTGACATGGATCCACTGTGTATCTCTTTCGTGGCCATGATCACTGCTATATATACATCTTGCATGGATTCGCAATGTACTTGATTGGTATCCATGCTTATTATCACACCTGAGCATGGGTATGCCTACCTTGGGAATTGATTTGTTCTAACTTGTTTCGGTGTTGGTTATTGTTCTTACATTGAATTCTAGATACCTTCACCCCTGGCTAACTACTCTTGAATACTTATAATGTATTTTAGGCATTAGTTGCTCTTCTAACCTCACACATTAGGGGGCATCTGTTATAGAATCAAATGACACCTCTAAATATTGGATGCTCTTGTTGGTTTTATCCCTATCCTCCTTACAAACAATCATTCCCCATACCTCCTTAATACCTTCTAACAACCAAATTTTCAAGGATGTACGCACCGTAATAGTTATGCTACCCACGTACACATGAGCTACTTAAGGGAAACCTGCGTACATGCTAATAAATGTTCAAAACAATATAAGTATGCCCAAATTAATGATGAGTTACGGGATTTTTTAGTTGTCTAACTCCTTTTTCCCATACACAATTGTCTCTAACCAACTAAAGACCGCATAAAAGGAACATTTTCCTCATGGAGAAAGGTAATGATACTTTGCACATTCAAGCAAGCACTCATCTGACTATTCATGTTGAGTCTGTAAGCCCATTTTATCCATGTTTCTATTGATTCCTTGGCCTAGAAATCCTTGTTTCTAGCTTCCATCTGATCACCAATATTATCTTTCCAAGAGTGTCTCTTTATACCCTCTTTGGACCTATGGTGACTTCACTGTCAGGAAAATCCTTATAGCAGGAGCCTGGGTGGACGAATATGGGATCTCTTTCAACAGGGTTGCGCCGCATTAAGCAGGTATAAGTTGTAACCACCTTGTTGTTTTTCATTGATAATATAGAAAACTCATTCCTTCAAAGTACCTTGTGTTATTATTGTTCATATTTGCAATATTTTTGCATACATTTCAGTATAATACTAATTGCTTCGTTCTTTTCTGTTATTTTACATAGAACTAACAGGTAGTTATTACTATAACTACCTCTCCATGTAGATATATTTGTTCAAGTTTTTCACAGGTTGAGGAGAAACCCTAGGGAAGAAGAGAAAGGGCTTTGTCAGTCAAGAACAACATCGAACATTGAGATCTCGGTGAATCGGTTTTCTGCTTTTTCAATAAGTTAGTTATTCTTGTGAAATTTGGTTATTTTATCTTAGTTTGGTATTCTATTTGGAATGTACTTTATATATGGTCATAGGTATGTTGCAGTATAGTCCACTATTGTAGGGGACTTTCCCCAAAATTAGAGAGGGATGCGGGTAAAGAAGCAGGTAGATGCTTATTGCAGCATTTTCTTAGGCATACAGAGGTAAGATAAATAATTGGCTGAGAAGTACTTAGTTTGTGCAATTGTATTTGGAGTATGAGGGATGTTGGTAATGAAACAAGTTGATTTTCATAGCATCACATACTCGAGCATACAACTGTAATTATTTTTATGGAGTTGGATTTTATTATATATGTAAATGGGCGTATGGTTCTAAGGCCTATTTAGGCATGTGTACCCCTAGTTTTATGGTTCACTAGTATAAATTATAGACATAGACTTACATGATATGGGCATGTTGTATTCCAAAAAACCCAGTTAATAAACTTTGAGGGGGTTATGTGTTTATCCCAAGTCAAGTTTAAAGTGGGGGGATTTTGGGTTAATCTTGACTTAGTCATAGAGTAGTTAGGATAACCTTGATACAATTAATGATGGGTTTACCATTCATGGTTTATGGGCCCATGGTATTGGGTCACCCATGGTATTACATATGATGAATCCTCTTTAATGGCTTGGAATACCCCATTGAGAGATGCCTCATGTTGGCTCATAGAGTCTTGGGTGGATGGTGTAGTATTAATTGTATGATGTATCATGATGTAGGCCAAGAAAGAATGAGCTTGTTGCTCATCACTCTCGTTAAGAGCAATACTCTAAACGTGTATTGCAATGATTGTTAGTTGTTGATGAATACATTAAGCTTGATTTGGAGTGTGGGGTTTTTCTCCAATAATGATTTTCCCTAGGAAATCTTGTGGTTGATGGTTTGTTGTTTATTTTATTTTTTTACAATTACTCCATTTTAAACTTTTCTACACATTCTTCTCTCATGGATTAGTGTAGGAATTGTATTATGCATATCTACTTCCTTTCAACAAAATGGCAATGCTTTGAACCATAAGACAACCATGAATGCTTAAAACATTAAATGCCAAAACGATGAGAGGGGTAATTAATATATAGTTCAAGATTTAATTTGGTGGCATGAATTACCACTCAATTCACCATCAAATGCACATACTCATGCCCAACAAATCTCACACATCCAATTTTGAACTCGTGTGACCCCTAGATAAATAAGAACATTGTGTCAATATATGTATAGCATGTACAACCTATGTATGGCCTCCAAAATATACCTAGACATCATGCGGTCATGGGAAAGAAACTGGAGATGTGTATGGTAGTGAAGAATACAACCATTGTTGTGTATGCTTTAATAATCATTGAATCTGCTAGTAAAATTAGAAACTTGGCTAAAATAATGTAACGGTCAATTAATGGTAGCCATAGATCTCTCATCACAAAGTACATTAAACAATTACCAACTCATATATGTTGGCATTCACCAATTTATAATGGAGAATCAAATTTTGAGTAACTAACAATGTTATAGCTTAGAAATCGCCATTAAACCACTAATATGACTATAGGGGACATTTTTAATACAGAGGAAACACCAAATAACCCACACATAGATTTTCTTCCCACAAACATAGGAACTATTCAAACCATTCAAGACACAATGGATGTCATGTTTACCTTGGAAACCCAAATAGGAAAAGAAGCATTCAAATGGTCACTTATTCTTTATTTCGATAATATTTGATTACAATGCAGCTCGTGGCTCCTATGCATCCTCCTCTCTTGGTCAACAAAAGCCAAAAATCCCTTTGTGATTCAAGTTACAAGAATATATAGGAGAGCTGGGAAGTAATGGGAAGGCCAAGAGATTGACCTTTCATTTCCCATTCATCTCTTTATTTTCCTCTCCTATTTCCTTTTTTCTTTTACATTTAATTCTTTTCTCATTTTCTTTCATTTATTTTTTACAAAACTTCCATTGTATTTTCCTTTTTATCTAACCTTCATTAATTTTTGAATTGCACTTGTAAGTATTGAGTATTACAACTATTCACTTGTGTTTGGATCCATTTTATATCAATAACAACTTCAACTTCAACAGATTCCATAACAATTTCAACTTCAATGGCATCCATAGCAATATCAATTCCAGTTAAATCTATAGCAACATTGATTCCAGCTAGATCTATGCCAACATCAATTCCAACTATAACCATAGCCACATCTTCAAACCCTCTTTTTTATATCATTAACACCACCTTCATGCAAAGCAGAAGGTGGGCATTTTGTTGCTATCTTACTACATACCCTGCATTTTACCTCAAGCTACTCCTTAATGGATTGAATCAAAGTATCCACGGTTAGTTTGGGCATCAAATGTTTTTTTTCTTTATGTACGGTAGTTAATTTCTATAATAACCCTTTATTTATTATTCTCAACTTTTTATTAATCCTAAATAAATTAGAATAAGAAGGCCTATTTTCCTTAAAATGATTCACATGAAAGTGCTTGCCAAAACAAAAATTGATTTTCCTCTTTTTATTATAAGGTCAAGTTTTTGTAGTGGTAGCCTTTGTCTCAACAACTTATGTAGTAATGCTTACCCTAGGTCTTCTCTTCTTCTTATCGGACTGAGATTTTCTAGCAATTTCTTTTGTGGAAATGGATTCTGCAGTAATGCATGTGCATTTGAAGCCTTCATGTTTTGTAGCCATGTTCTTTTGCCCTGTTTTCATCCCACCAAAGATGTTACCTCCTCATTTTCCACCTCTTCTTGGCCCCCTTCTGCTACTTATTCTAGTCCACACTCAACAACAAATTGTTCCCAAGTTTGATCATCCTAATAAAGAGTGTCCGTGAATAATAATTTAATCAACCCATAGTGAGATATCCTTTCAAGATGTCAATGTTTTTTTGACCTCCTCACCATTAACTGCAAAGATCTCAATAAGAAGAAAGGGCCATTGATAAGGTGATAATGTCACAAATTGAAATAATCTTGAAGTGTTATATGAAAAGTAGATTGTGTTTACCCTTGTAAGTGAGATAGGTTTAGATATAGAAGGCAATTCCATACCATGGATGGATCAAGGATGTCAACTTAACACATTTCCCTATACTTTCAACAGTCTCATTACCCACTATAAAATCCAAATGTTCACCATTGTCCATAGTCCATTGCTCAAACCAGCATTCACCTTCCATAGACCTCTAAGATTATTTATTTTATGAATAAAATATGAAGGCCTCGTACCAAAGCTAGGGATTCTTGAAATGTTCGTGCAAATTTAGAGGTTGCCCATATCAAATCCCTAAAGGTTCTCAAAATAGGTCAACTAGCATGTTTCTCATAAAATCCTTATCCCTTTTGTGTTGCTTTGAAAAAAGCTCATGGTGCATAGCTGACCCTCCCATGGTTATAGAAGAGACTGTTGATACTCACTAGAGAGATGACATATACTTGCTTGTGATAAATTTCAATGGCAATAACAAATGCAAGATGGAAAGGAACGTCAAAGAGGGTGGAAAATAAGAAATAATTACCTTGGTTTAGAAAGAATGGTGGCACATGCGAGAGTCAAAATTGCCTAGATACAATAATATTTGTAATGATGATGGCGTTAGCTCAAAGTATAGTGACAAAAATTGATGCCATATTGATCGTGCAAGACATGATCTGGACAAAAAAGATAGTGTGGGAATTAATTTGTTCTTGTCACACGAAAGGTGATAGTGACATAAAATGGTGTGCCCCCCAAATAGAATCATCCTTGAAAAAAGTGTCGATATGGCTAGGCAAACTAAAAATATAGGAGTAGTTATGGATTAAGGTAGAATGGCCACCAAAAATCCATTGTACAAAAAAGATGGTGCATATCAAGGAAAGGACACATGTGGCATCTTTAAATGGCAGTGATAGGTGTGAAAATATTTGAATTACTCTTTGAAATATTCCATATCCATTGAAATGGATTAGTAGGAACTAAATTTCTAAGTGACTAGAAAACATGATTTTATAGCCACTCACAACAATTCAGTAGAAACATTGGAAAATATAATTGTGGAACCCTACAATTAAGTACTAATAGAAAAAATAAATGGTCATGATAAATAGTTGTAAATGAAATTTATTCCTCTTTTTCTCTTTTTACAGACCATGTCTCTCAACAAAATAATTCAAACAAGATCTATCGAATTGTGGCTAAAGAGTTTTCACAATTAAAATTGTTTATCGCCCAGGAATGCCAACCATCTTTCCTCAAATTTGAATACTTTTTATTTTAAAAGTGTATATTTTAAATAACATAATACACGTGGGTAAAGTGAATTAGTGAAAGTGGAAGGAATTATCTAGGTAAGTCTCCAAGACTCGGGGAGACATTGGGCATTGTATGTGTTATTGGTTTCTATAATGTTCTTATAGAATAAAATTGCATTTTTACACTGGGAATAAAATTCACACTTTAGATCTAGTTTGCAAGATTGACTCCTACTTTGTGAAAACCACACTTGTACAAAGGAATTTACATTTGCGTAAATCAAGTAATATTTGCATAAATGAAATAACAATTACTTTTCCTCAAATTGTCTAAGTTGTAACAACGTATTGTTTAGAACCTATTTCAAAAAATGGGGTTCTATAGCCATTGAAATCAAGATCTGTAGCATGTTGAAAACACTTTAGAAAATAGGGTTATGTAGCCATTAAAAATTGGGATCCATAGCATGCTGAAGATCAAAAATTTCATGCAATCACAACTTATTCAAAGAGCAGAGATTAGAAAAAATAGAATTTGAAATTTATAGCCTTGGATTTTTTTAATTATCTTTCTTCTTTTTTTCTTCTAAAAAATCATGACATTGAACCCATGAGTACATTGAACTTTCATTTCCTAACCCCTAACCCCTTATAATCCCTAACCACACCAAAACCCTAACACCTATAAACTTTAACTCTATAATGCATCTAATTCTTCTAGCATCCAACCCTTATAGTCCATAACCCCTAACCCTTCTAGCCCTTGCAAAACGTATAATACCTTATCCTTATCAATTTTAAAGCCCAAAAACCCTTAACCCTTTACCTTTATAACATATAAATCCTTAACTCTTATAACTCATAGTCCTTAAGACCTAACCCATGAAACCCTTATGACCTATAAATATTATAATTATTAACTCCAACCCCTAACTCTAGCCTTGACCCATGAAACCTTTATAACCTCTAACTCTTATAATTATAAACTTCAATATACTATTTTTTATCCCTCTCCATTAGGAAACTGATGGTATTTTTCTTTTTCACTCTAAGGAAACCCTAGCTGCAGTTTTCTCCTCATGGCCTCCTCAAGCAGGTATCCTAGCGAACCTCCGCAAGTAGGTATCCTAGTGAACCTCTGTCGTTGCTGCCCCCCTACCCCTCTACTGATATCACATCTTTCTCCTCTCTGATCGCGGGCCTCCCCAAACATCCTAAGCAGGCATAATCAAAGTTTGTCAAAAAACTGGATGACATTCCCTCCATCCTGATCCTCCATCCCGATCCAAGCATGTTCGCGTTCGTTGGCCCTTCAATTCACTGAAAATGGCTTGGTGGGATAGTTCATGGGGTTGTGTCCTTTGCCTAGATCCATTTCCCTTTGGTTGGAAAAGAACTAGAAACCTCATCTTATAGGTAGAATGTCTCATTCCTTCTACAATAAGGGTTTTTTCTCCTTTTTATTTGAGAAAAAAGAGGATAGGTATCTCGTATACAGAAGTGGGCCATATTTCATGAGTGCCCGAGTGTTTTATCTAAATAGATGGATGCCTTACTTCAATCCAGAGAATGATATTCCTTTGGCGGTCTCTATTTGGGTCTGCCTCCCCTTTCTCCCTCTCCATTGTTGGAATGATGATACCCTCTTGGCCATAGGTAACATTTTGGGGACCTACATAGATCGGGCGGAACCTAAGGACAATCTTCGGGCTTGTGCTTGTATCTACATTGAAGTGGATCTGGAAAAATCCCCCCCTGAAGCCATCAAACTCACCTTGGATAATTGGACATATTTGCAAGAATTAGACTATGAGAAACTTCCCTTTAAATGCAAAAGTTGCCATGAGTATGGGCATTTGCTAAAAGTTTCCTCAAGGCCCCTATGGAACATCCCCAAGAAGAGCATCCTGAGGCTTGGCAGCAGCTAAAATAAAGAAAAAAAACTTTTCGGAAAGCCCCTCGGGTTGGCCAAGCTCTAGGTGTTGGAGCTCCCCTCAATCCAAACCCAACCTCATCAGCGGGAACTACCAAAAAATGACTTATTTCTGGAAACCAATTTGAGATTTTCTCAGAAGAGGAAGAAGAACCAAAGGAAAACCCCATCCAATTCCCTCAGTCCTCCCTGGATCTTGGTGGAAAAAATCAAGATCCCCTTGTATATCCTCTTGTAATCATCTTGGAGGAGCCCCTAGAAAACACAGAAGAAGGGGAGTTAGAGGACAACTCCGAAGGGGAATCGGATAGAGACTCCTCCAACTTCCAATCAAAAAAAAAGGGAGGTTGACAAACTCACAAAGAAGAGAAGAAGCAATTAGATGAGACATAGAGACAGGAAAACAAACCATCCTAGATGCGCATACCAGGAAATTACTAAGACCAACTAGAAGTCAAAGTGGATCCATCCCTCCGAAGGGAGGAAATCCTAAATCAACTTCCAAATGATGAAGATAGTCTCCTAGAAATGCAAGGGTCTTGGGAAGGAAAGAAAGAAAGAAATTACTTGTATATTAGTCCATAAGGAGATGCCCCCAGGAGACAAAAATGAAGGACATGGAGGCCCTTCACCAAAGTAGTCTTTTTATGGAGATCTGGTAATGGAAAAGCGATAAGCTCCAGAGGACCTTCTAGAGGATTGTGCATAATGTGGGATGATCAATAGTTTAGCTTGGTTAGCTATTCATTCAATCTGAATTGGTTGTTGGTCTCTCCGCTTCACACTCCTTTAGGTAATACCTACAACATTGTGAATGTGTATATGCCTTCTCTTTTAAGGGATAAAGTAACTTGTTGGAACTCCCTAAATGTTCTTCTCCAAAGTCTGATCCCATCTTATATAATTGTGGTTGGGGACTTTAACACAACATTACACATCACGGAGAAAAGGGGAGGATCGCTTTGGTGAGATGCCTCAATGGAATACATGGAATACCTCATCTAGTCGTGGGATCCGTTTGATGTTAAACCTCTAAGAGGTAGGTTCACCTAGTCAAATCGAATACAAGAGGAAGATCATATTGCATCCAGACTAGAGAGATCTTTAATTAGCAACAACAACCTGGAGGACTCGGTGGAAACCCTTTCTTATATTCTCACTTGGTCTGGATATGATCAGAGACCCATAACACTAGAACTTTATTCATGGGACCCTTTAGGCCCAATCCCCTTCCTCTTTAATCCCCATTGGGCCCAAGACTCCTTATTTTTTGATCTGATGGTTGCTTCCCAGAGTTGTTGGATTCAAGGTTCTCTTGTTCACATTTGGCAGCAAAAGCTCAAACTTACGAAGCAATCCCTACGAGACTAGATCAAACAAAAATCATTGGTTGAGAAAAGATTAGTCCAAGAGATGGAAGGAAAAATGGAAGAAACAAGATTAAATATGGAGAGGATCCCCATCTCCACCTCTATTATATAGGCCGAACAAGAGGATTTCATCAATTACTAGAAAGTTATCAAAGAGGAGGAAGAGGATTGGTGTCTTAAATCCCACAGCCTTTGGCTACAGGCAGGGGATCGAACACAATTTTTTTCCATCTTCAGGCCAAGGCCCAGGTATGGAAAAATTGAATTACGAAATTGAAGGATGAGGTAGGAATATCTATCTCCAGACAGTCACAGCTAAAACAAGTTGCCCACTCTCATTATGAGGATTTGTATTCAGAAGAGGGAATAGGTGACCTAGAGGCATGGGAAAAGCTTCTAGCAAACATCCCTAAACTCATAAATGGAGAAGACAATGAAAATATTATTGGTCTAATGATGGATGACGAGGTTTATGGTGTTCTCCAACAAAAAAATATGGATAAAGCCCTAGGACCTTGTGGATTTTTTGTTCATTTCTACCTTATCTATTGGCATATCATTCAAAAAGATTTGGACTGCATGATCCAATATGTTCAAAAGTCTGTTAGGATGGGGAGTAGCACTAATTCCTCTTTTCTTGCTCTCATCCCTAAGGAGAAAAATCCCTCCTCTTTTGCTCACTTATGACCCATCCCCTTGTGTAATGTCTCCTATAAAATTATCACCAAAATCATAGCAAATAG
>JASDQU010687206.1:33337-45158 GCA_032191745.1 Picea mariana
TCTGTCAAGTAATTCTTGTACCTTCCTATTCACCTACTCACTCTCTGCTGGAGTCATCCGATAAGGAGATTTATTCTGTATACTTGATCCTGGTATCAAATCAACTTGATGTGATATACTCCTCAAGGGAGTAAACCTGATGGTAGATCATGTGCAACAATATATTTAAATTCATTCAACAAAGGTTGAATTTCCGGTGGCACATAGCTCATTTTTCCACTCTCTAGCACTTGTCTTGGCATTAAGGCCAAACATAAATGGGTATTTTTCTTCTCTCTAAACAATTATTTGGATGAACACATCATAATGCAATTGTTGTTGCAAAAATTTATGTTGTCATTTCCTTTTCCATCACTACCACTTGTTGACGGGCTAGAATGACCCATTCAATCATATGAGGGAAAATGCCCGATGGCAGATCCCAACTAGACCCTCTCTCATTTGGGATAGTGTTTCCAACCATATTTAGTCCTGGTTACAGATCTAACTAATATACTAACTAAATATGAATCTGAGAACCAAAGGTTCTCAAATGAATTAAAAAATAAAAACTCCTAACTAACTAATTCTAAGCTAAGATGAATTATTACAATTCTAAGATGTAGTCTCTATTATATTTCATACTACCCTATCATGATCAGGAGAAAATATAGAAAGGATGAATACAATGAAATATTTATATTACTTGCATAGAAAAAATTCATAGTACAAGTAACATGAATTTTTAACAGCATAACAAGTTAGAATCAATTAATTGATTGATTTATTGCATCAAACCGTCTCTATAATTAATTTGAAAATCATGGTAACTATAAACATGAGAACATTAATTCTGAAGTAATTCATAAACCAACATTCACACACTATAGGAATAAACATGCATAATTAAATAATCACATTCATGCACATTAAAACCACAATCTTCAAAAAAGTCTTCAAGTTCAAATTCACATACAGTAAAAATATTGTCTTGCTACATCCTGAAACATAAATCCATTTCTTATGGAAAATCCTCCCTTTTATAATGAGGAGTTATTGTTTACATGATAATCTTGCAACTATGAACCCCGATCCATTTTACAAAATGACTCTTCATGTTCCAAACAGAAAACAAGACAACGATAACAGAGAAAGGAGACATCTGGGTACAATTATGGAATTTTATTATCATGAGTTTCCCCTGCACCTGGTCCTGATATTCTTCCCAGAGGGAATAATCTTTCATAATGTTCTCAAGCTTTCCCAATTTCAATTTCTCCATGATTAACTCTCCACTTCAAACTTTGGCGGACACTTCTTGATGTATCTCCTTTGATGCGTTCGTGACAAAGTGTTGGATTTTACTAGTGAGTTGGGTCGGTCTTAATAGGTCTTCCTCCAAAGATTCTTTTTCAATCTGATTTATACTTTGTATGCTTTCTTGGATGATTTATTTTCATTTTTCCATCTCAACAATTTTTGCAGTGGCAGGTGTTGCTTCATAAATAGGGAGCAACAACTGTATCTTGATTTCTTCCATGAAATCACTCGAGTTGTTCCAAAAAATTATGCAAGAATCAATTGCTTCTTTTTGAGTGGCATGTACATTCTTGAAAAGGGGTTTACACATGTCAAAAAATATATGATATCAGAGTCTTTCTCTATCAGGGTATATCGGTAGTGTAGTGGGGGGAGACTCGCACATATCTTTCCAAATAAGCATCGTATCTAAGGCCTCATGGGCTCCTTGATACCTTCCTTGAATCTCTACTAGTTTATCTTGTAGCATGATTTGTTCTTCTCGACCGATTTGTATTTTATCGAGCAGATTGATCAATTATTTATGCTCATTTGCAAATCTTTTGTTTAGCTCAAGCACCTAGTTTTTGATAGTATCCAAAAAAAAGGTAGATATCTTGTTCACCTCCATGGATTTTTTGAGCTTTTGTTGTTATGATAAAATCACTCTATGGAATGAGGTAAACCACAACAGACAAAAATGACTGCAGAAATCAACTCTAATCTCAAGTATGCTATATAAACAAATATGCTAACAAGACAAGATAAAGAGCCTACCTCGTCTAGACGTTCGATGAAGTCCATCGTTGAGCACTTGACTCAAAGCTATACACCTACAAATTTTCCTCAACAACCAAGATATGGAAGCATATAGTGATAATATATAAAGTTAGCACTTATAATAGCATAATCCATCAATATTCAGAACAAATACGCCCATGGAATAACAATTCAAATATTTGTGAGACATTAATTGGACAAGAAAAGATTATTTTTATTAAAATGCAATCAATAGAAGTGTATGAATGAAAAACTTCCATGTCGACACATTCGGAACCGAGAAACTAAGTCCCTTCCAGCTGGGCCTCCACCACTTCAATCCTCCACCAAAGGAAATTTCATATAAGAGAGACAATGAGGTTCTCCATTAAATAGGGAAGATCTTGGAGGTTGAACAATGTGTTCAGACTTAAAAGGACAAAGGGATGCAGACTCAATATGAAGTGAATAATTTAGCTAGAGTAATTTTTCTCTCAAAGTTGAATTATTCTCCTCCTCTCCACATCTTGGATATGGCCCATTTATATCCTTCAAATGGAACTGAAGGGTCGAGTCAGAACGTTGCCAATATATGGAAGGTCAAGGATCATGGATCTCGTGACGTGACATGGAAAATCGACACCATTTTTTAATTTTGGGCACAAAACCTGATGTACATGTGTTGTAATGGTGCAACCTACCTATACACATGTTGTATAGCTGTTAGGGTGCGTATATGTGGAAAAATACAATTTTTAGCTCTGGGAACTGCAAAAAGGGACTTCAAGTCTGCATAGGGAAATGGAAAAGGCCTTCTATGCAAGTTGCATGGGGTGAGGTAAATCTTGCTATAACATATGTCTTTCTTCTTCTAGTTCTCTATTATGGGTGTCCCACTAGGTATTGATCATTATTTGGAACTATGCATTCATTTGATCTCTTTGTTCTTGTAGGGATCTGTTCAAATTTTCTGTATTGAGAGTGTCAACTACTCTTGCAACGTTATCAAACTTTGCAGTAAACCTCTCTTTAACATATTTTAATTCTGTCTCTAGCTCTTTCACCCTGGTTTTTGCAGTGTTTAGGGAAATTTCTACTTCGAGGATGGATGAGGCATTTAGTCCTGCAAAAGTGTGGGGGGAAGAGGCTTCCTGAACAACATTCTCTTCAGGATCATGCCCTTCCTTCCATTCTAATATTATCCCTGCATACAAATTGCATATGGTGTCTTCTCTTATTTTTATTTTACTCGACCTCTTCTCAATATTCCTCATTTTATTTTCATAATAGTATTATCCAATAGCGACCACATTACCCTCAAAATTCAAGGTTTGAGAAGAAAAAAAAAGAATATCCCGGAATAGCATTGAGAGGAGTGTAGTCTTGAGGTAGCATGTTCACATACCCAAATTGGGTGTTGATGGAGTGTTTGGGGTTTGACTCAAATTTTGCAACTATTGTTGTATCAAAAACTCATCTTCCTTTTTCTTAGTCTTGACTTCTTCAGCTGCCCATTTAGCTTCAGCTTCATCGGCCAATCTCTTGGCCTCTGCCTCATCAACCAATTTATTTTCCTTGGCTTATTCATATTTCTTCATTTGATGTGTCACTTGTTCTGCCTTAATTTCATTTTCTTTTTTGATTCTATCCTCCTCGGCTTGCCTCCTTTGATATTCTTTGTCATCCTGGAGTCTCTTCTGTTCCAACTTTTCCTCTTTTCTAGCTTTTTCTTTCTCTTTAACATTGGTGTTGACCTTTTCCTGCTAGATCAATTTTTGGAACTGGTCAATTGTCAGCCTCTTCATCTCCTCTTATTCACATTCAAGCTCATGCCTACTAGCATCATTGGGTAACCTCTAAAGGGATTCTTCATATGATAGTATGGATGTTGGAGTGGGTGAGCCCAATAGATTTGACACAGATGACTGCAAGCTCTTGTGGGTCATGTCCTTTAGGCTCTCCTATGTATAGGTGTATCTCTTGCAGAGTTTATGCATCCTTTATTGCATGTGGGCTGTTGGAAATGGTGTAGTTCCCTATGTGGATTGGGAAAATAGGCTAGAGATTTTTGTTGATAATTAGGAGTAGTGAGGTGACCCCTAACCCCATGGTTTGGTAAGAAATTTATCTCATCAACAAAAGGTCTGGGACAAAGTAGGGTAAAAGGCGTGGGGCTCAAGTGGTGCCATACACTCTAATATATGAATAGTATTTACATATGAACTAGTCAACTATCCCCTTCATCCCAGTCCTAGATTCCAAGGAAATTCTATGTCTTGGAAAACCAAAAAGAATAGAGTGTAGAGGGGGGAGGAAAATATTACAAATGTCATAAAAATGTCTCTTATAATCAATGCTTCATAGCTCAAAGAAGTACACATGAATAGGGGGTTGATTTTGGTCCCAGTTCCACCGTAGGTCAAGAAATTTCACGGAGGAAAAAATAACATCAATTAGGTAGGAAGACATGTAAAAAAAAGGATTTTTCATACCTGGGATGTTCTGCATATGGAGACAGATGTTAAAGGCTAATATTTCTTCCCATTTGAATACTTATCCTATTTTGCAATGGTATGGGATAGTGGAATCCAATCGATCTGGAAGTGTGTGCTTTTCTCTTTGCCATAAAGCCAACATAGCATGACTACTAACAATTTATATGGTGCCTTGATCCTGTGGGTGGGAACCAAATTTTGTCCTTGTTTGAGGGTCTCGTCTTCATCAACCCACCAATGTTTCATTAGTTTCACTGGTCCTTTGTTTCCTTGGGCGAATCCTTTCAAGAATGGATCATTGAGATCACATGAGGAAGTGGTTAGATGGTATCTCTAACCGATGTCTTCAGAATTTAGGGAGGCCACACACTTCCCCTGTTTTCTCATGATGGTTGTGGTTCTTGCATCAAATTGCTTGAAGAACCAGTGCACGACCTCATTGTACGGGAAAAACATTGGCTGGGAAACAAGTAGATGAATGATTCTTTTTTGGATGTTCTGATATATTTCTACATTCTCGTCCTCTGTAGGAAAATCACTCGAATTGAAAATTTTGTAGATCTCCTCATATGCGGGGCTGTGGTCTTCATCGATATGGGGGGTGGTGTCCGTCACCAAGGCCTCAATCGGGTGAGATGATGTTTCAGGGGTGGAGGATGACTATAAATAAATAGAGACCTTTGGTCTTCTGGGATTCTAGCTCGCCATGATAGGAAGTTGATTAATATTGCATCATCAGATTAATAAGAGAATTAACCTATGGAAAAATAATATGGAAAACACGAAAAGACCAACTATTAAAATGTAAAATGTAGTATATGTAACTGAGCCAAGGAAATGGTTACACATCATAGTTAGTGTATAAAAGCATAATGATGTTTACAAACTTTTGGAAGAATATTGGTCGTAAAATAAGAGTTTATAGCCATTAAGAGGTATTAAAATGCCCGTAAATGTGCCATAACTTGTCTATGTACGAAATTTGTTACTAAATATGGCCTCAATATTTGTCATTAATACTTATTAAGAGAGGCGGTAGGCCAAATCCATGTATTGGAGTCTACGGGGGTTTGAATTTGAAAATATAACCATTAGAGTCATAGGATCAGAGTGGGAAAACCTGAGGATCAGTTTGAACTCCAATGGGAGGGGCATCAAAAGCACATTCCTCTTTTATCTAGAAAGGAATGGTGGTCTGACATGTGTGAAACGTTGTGGAGAAAGTGGGACCCAACAGAGTTGTGGCATCAGAGGTCATTGAGGTAAGGTTTAAATCAAATGCAGAATACAGGGCATCGAAGGAATATTTGATCCAGGTGGATATCGGTGGCCACCCACCTTTTCCAACTGGCTCAAAACAGTTTTCTGACAATTTTGGCAATTTACTATTTTTAGCAGTTTTAACTTCTAGGGCCATTTTGAGGGCCTAAATGAAGGTTTTTTTGGGATAGAGATTCTTATTGATAGCCAAAGGAATTATTGAGCCCCCAAATGAATCTCCTCGACGATACCTTTCCAACGGGCTATCACACACCTAAAACGGAGATCGTATGCAAAAGTTACGACCCCGAGAAATTGATGTACTAACTTACCCAAACAGGTCCCACATGACTTTTGGCGCTTCATCACCTAGGGTTAGGTTTTTGGATGTATAGGGTTTGTGGAATTATTTTTTATTGTAAAAAGGCCTTCAGAGCCTCATTTTAATCATCTT
Organism: Picea mariana; assembly: GCA_032191745.1. Taxonomy (NCBI): domain Eukaryota; kingdom Viridiplantae; phylum Streptophyta; class Pinopsida; order Pinales; family Pinaceae; genus Picea; species Picea mariana. The sequence continues at coordinate 39,584 of JASDQU010687206.1, forward strand.
CTTGCAAATGAGCGCAACCGTCACATCTCTTCTCAGAGATAAGCCGCCACCATTCTAGGAAGCTTGTTTCCACTGCATTTTATAGTTTCAGCTTATTTCCTTATTGAATATAAACCAATTTTACTATATCTCTGTTATTTTGTGTTAAGCACCTGTTAATAATATGTAGTCATTTTGTTCTGCTCATAAAATCCATATCATTGATATCAGAGTAGTCTACTCCTTGTCGTCTTAATGCATGTCCCCAACGAGGTTGGAGTACAAAGAGTTGGGTCTCGAGCTTGTTTATCTTGAGGAAAAAAGTTATCTCACACCCAAGTGACCTCTCATGACAAGAGAAAAGAAATATGATGGGACAGGAGATCCTTTCAAACTATTGATTGAGGAAGCCCTCTCCCAACAAAGGAACAAGATGATGGATAGTTTCGTGCAAATCCTTCGGCGGCTACCAACAGGCGACGCATCTTCTTCGAGCGGAGGTGCCACCCCCTTCAAGGTAAAAATAAACTTCGATATTCCTATATTTGAAGGTCAGATAGATGCAGATGTTGTAGACAAGTGGTTGAATCTACTAGAAGGGTATTTTTTTGTCCATAACTTTTCGAATAGAGAAAAGATTACTTTTGCGCTCCTCAAAGTCATTCCCCATGTCAAAGATTGGTGGGAAACTTTTTGTGAGAAAAAGGAAACAGAGGAACCCTCATTATTTACAGTCACGACCACTTGGGATTCCTTCAGGGATGTTATTAAGGAACAATTACCCTATCGGAAGTTATTATGACTTGTATACCAAATGGACCACACTGCGGCAAGAAAGAGACCAAGCTAGGTATCAAATATTCAGAGTGACATCTGGTGCTCAAGTATCATGGTGCTTTGCATAGATACATCCATACCGAAATGGAATTTTTGGACATCTCATCCTTGAGCGCGGCCTATTGATATGCCATCAAAATTGAGCAGAAGCTCAAACAAAAGACGCGACAATTTGGGCCTGGGAACCCCTCACAACAAAAACCAGGAAAGGGAGGCCCCAACCCATAGTACAAAGGATAGAGCAAAGATGGACAATATCAGGACAACCAGTTCAAGCTGCAAGCAAAGAAGGACACTAGAAAGACAAAGAAAGATACTAGGAAGTGGTGCGACTTCCATAAGAGCCCTTAGCATAACACTACTGGCTGCTGCTCAAAGAAGTCGCTAGTGGTCGAAGTGAAATCCTCTGAATCAGATACATGTTCAAAATCTGATCTAGAACTAGAAAGGGGAATACAAATCATTAGCGTGGAACCCAGTGCCACCATTGCTACAACCAAGCTCCAGCCTAGTGAACCAGATGAGCAAGAAGAAGGAGAACGCCTCTTCCATTCACAGATGTGGGTAAAAGGCACCCCACTGCACTTCATCGTGGATAGCGGTAGCTAGAAGAACCTCATCTCAGTAGAGGTTGTCAAGCGGTTGGCCCTGCCGAAAACACCACACCCACAACCCTACACCATTTAATGGCTCTGCCAAGGAAGCGATCTCGACATCAACCAACAGTGACGAATGTCGTACGACATCAAGCCCTCCAAAGATGAGGTATTGTGTGATGTTTCTCCTCTTGAAGTTTGTGATGTTCTTTTGGGCCAACCTTATTTATGGAAACGTCACGCTGTATATGATTCTAGGCCTCGTAGTGTTATTATTACTTTGAATAGGAAATTGTACAGGAAACCCGAGGCAGTCTCACCTAGTGCTATTTCCTTGATCTCTGCTAAGCAATACATGAAGGTCATCTCTTAGACAGGGAAGTTTGTCTTCTTCGTGATTCTCTCTCAGAATAAGAGAAAGATCACAGCCACATCCAGGGTCTCTACGACTGACCTCTCCACACAACATAAGGAAGTAGATAAGGTCATGGAAGAATACTCAGATATCTTCTCCTCACCTACCAGGGTACCTCTGCACTACCAGGTCAAGTACCCCATCGATCTGACCCCCGACGTACCACTGCCCAATGGGCCAGTCTATCTCCACTCTCTGTTAGAAAATGAGGAGATCAAGCGACAGATCCAAGAAATTCTCCACAAGGGGCACATCCCTCCCATCTCATCACCTTGCGGGAGCCCAATCGTGCTGGTACAGAAGAACGATGGAACTTGGTGACTCTGCATTGATTACCGAGCTCTGAATAAAATCACAGTCAGAAACCGGTATCTGATTCCAGAATCGACGACCTCCTTGATCAACTGACGGGGGCCAAATACTTCAGTAAGATTGATCTGAAGTCTAGCTACCACCAAGTCCTAATAGAATAGACGGATATATAGAAAACCACCTTCAAGTCAAAGGAAGGCCTTTTTGAATGGTTGGTCATGCCCTTTGGTTTAACAAATGCTCCAGACACTTTCATGAGGATGATGGACGATATCCTGCGACCATTCACCAATACTTTTGTAGTGGTGTATCTGGATAACATTCTCATTTACAACAAGACTTGGGCCGAACACTTGCAACATATTCAGCAGGTCCTGCACACCATGCAGCAGCACAAGCTATATGCCAACTTGGAAAAATGTTCCTTCGACATGGACAGGGTCCATTACCTGGGCTACATAATTGATCAGCATGGCGTACATGTGGATCCAGCCAAGATCCAAGTCACCCGTGACTGACCAGCCCCAACCACACTCACTAAGCTTCGAAGCTTCTTAGGCCTTGCAAATTTCTACCACAGGTTCATGTTGAGATTCTCCCATATTGCATGGGTTCTTAGCCAAATAATGAGGGGTGGTGTTAAGGCGCCATTTGCGTGGGGCTGGTCCCAATAACAAGTGTTCGACGATTCGAAGCAACACTTGTGCTTAGCCCCAGTACTTTCACTATCAAACCTGCAATATCCCTTTGAGATTGAGACAGATGCTTCAGACTATGTGGTGGGTGTTGTTCTCACTCATCACGGCTACCCCATGGCCTATCATAGTGAGACACTATTAGATGTTATCCGTAAGTACCCTACTTACGACAAAGAAATGTACTCCATTGTGCAAGCCTACCGCCAGTGGAGACACCACATTATTGGGAAGGAGACAATCATCCACACTGATCATAAGCCACTGCAATTCATGCAGACACAAGGAATATTGCAGAATGATCGCCATCAAAAGTGGTCCACATACTTGCAACAATTCCACCTCAACATCAAGTATAAAACAAGAAGCACCAATCGCGTCGTTGATTGCCTTAGCAGACCACCAGTCGCGACACTCACCACGATGCTAGACTCCTGCGGCCATGAGACCTCTGGATGGTCCCAACTCTATGAGATAGACCCAGACTTCTCCACCACCTACCAAATGTTGGGTGCAAACACAGTTGTCAATAATTTCCATCTTCAGGATGGGTTGTTGTGTCGTCTGGGCCATATATGTGTTCCATCAAGCGAGCGAGCGAAGCTGATCTGGGAGGCCCACTACAGTTGGGTGGCAGGACACTTCAGCATTGAAAAGACAGTGGCAATGCTACAAAAACATTTCTATGGATGAAACTTTGACAGGAGGTCAGCAAGTATATCAGGTCCTGCACTGCCTGAGCTATTGCCAAAATGACCACTAAGAAACATGGCTTGTAAACCCCTCTTCCTACTCCTGATAGGCCATGGGAATCCATATCAATGGACTACATGTCGGGCCTCCCATCCACCAAGTGGGGAAATGACTGTGTTTTTGTGGTTGTTGATCACTTTTCTAAGATGGTGATTCTAGTTGCCTGCAAGAAAAACATCACAACAGAGGCCACTAGCAAGATCTTCTTTGAATGAGTATGGGTACATTTTGGAATCCCACAAACCATTGTCTCATATCAGGATAGTGGATTTCTCAGCACATTCTGGTCGAGCCTCTGGTCACTGATGGACACCAAGATCACCAAATCCACGGCCTTTCACCCCTAGACAGATGGCCAAATCGAGGTCGTCAATCGAATGATTGTGCATATCCTTCGCATGTATAATTCAAAGCACCCTCACACATGGGATGAGAACCTTCCCCATGTACAACATAGCTACAATCGAGCCCTTCATAGGTAAACCAACCACAACCCCTTTCAGGTGGGGTTGGGATTCCAACCATTGGGTCCCATAGATATTCCACTTCCCCTTGCAGTCACCTTGACCGACTCATCTCCTGCTCCAACTGAAGCTGACAAAGCCACTCGGTTCATTGAGTGGATCCAACACATCCACCAACAGGTTCAAGATATCCTACAGAAGTCCAATGACAAGTACAAGCAGTGCCATGACCAACATCGGGTGCCACAAAAGTTTCAGGTGGGCGACAAAGTTTGGTTGCACTTGCAAAAAGAAAGCCTTATGGGACACCATCGAAATATTTTTCCACTCCATTATGGGCCGTACACCATCAACAAGGCCGTGGGAGATAATGATTTTGAGCTCAAGGTTTCTCCTTTCTTTGGCCTGCACCCAGTGTTCAACGTGGATCTCCTTCGCCCTTATTTCCCACCACTATTGGACACCTCAGACGTAGCAGAGTAGCTGACACCAAAAGAGCTCAACCCCGACTGTATACAACAGGCATCCAATGATCAAATTGTGGACACATAGATCAATGAAACTCGATAACAAAGGATCCATCTTTATCGAGTCGTCAAAGCAAGGCAGCTCCTGCACCAAGGCAAGTGGCTCACCCGGGGCCAAATTCAACAGAGATTTCCTCATCTTATGGGGGAACTCAACGCAATGGATGCCATTTCTTCCTAAGAAGAGAGGATTGATCCAGGTGGATATCAGTGGCCACCCACCTTTTCCAACTGGCTCAAAACAACTTTCTGACAATTTTGGCAATTTACTATTTTTAGTAGTTTTAAATTCCAGGGCCATTTTGAGGGCCTAAATGAAGGTTTTTCTGGATCAAGCTTATCTATGATAGTTGAAGGAATGATTGATACCCAAAAATGAATCTCCCCGAAGATACCTTTCCAACGGGCTATCACACACCTAAAACGAAGATCGTATGCAAAAGTTACGACCCTAGGAAGTTGATGTACTAACTTACCCAAACGTGGCCCACATGACTTTTGGCGCTTCATCTCCTAGGGTTAGGTTTTTGGATGTCTAGGGTTTTTGGAATTCTTGTTTATTGTAAAAAGGCCTTCAGAGCCTCGTTGTAATCATCTTCTTGCGAATGAGCGCAACCGTCACATCTCTTCTCAGAGATAAGCCACCACGATTCCAGCAAGCTTGTTTCCGTTGCATTTTACAGTTCCAACTTATTTCCTTATTGAATAGAAACTGGTTTTATTGTATCTCTATTATTTTGTGTTAATAACCTGTTAATAATCTGTAGTCATTTGGTTCTGCTCATAAAATCCAGATCAATATTCCCTTATCCTAGAAATATGTGACAAATGCGAAAGCTTAAAGGCTTGGATATACACCATCAGAGTTTGGGTTTTAGAGTTTGAAAGGATGAGGGACCAAATATAATCCAATGAGGATGGTATCGAAGGAATATTCCTTCAATACCATCCTCATTGGATTATATTTGGTCCCTCATCCTTTCAAACTCTAAAACCC
>JASDQU010687207.1:19589-38625 GCA_032191745.1 Picea mariana
GAAAAGACACCCCAGTTCAGTGCCTGCCAGATTGTATAAATAAGAGAGGCTAGTGCCTCATTTGTTCACTCACTCACTTGATGATCAGAGCGCAAGTCTGGAGCTACAGTTGGAGAAGAAGAGAGAGAGAGAAACACACTACTTGGGAGAGGAATTTATGTCTTGTTTGGTTTATTCTCGTGGCATTGTATTCGCTATCTATATTAAAGAAGTTTTTGCTGGGTTTTCTTCCCCGTGAGGGTTTCCCAGGATAAATGTTGTGTCTCTTGTGATTGTGTATTTCTCAGTGATCCTATCTATTCTATGGTTATCTACTGAATTAAAAAGAAACCTAATAATATGTTCGAACCTTAACAATGGCCACCTATATCCATTTGGATCATTCCTCCCCCTTTAGTAAGCAATGGTCCCCATTGCGTCAATTTCTCGCAGTAGAAAGGGAAACTATTGTTGAATCTAAATCTCGGTGAGCCATTTTCCTTGCTAAAGAAACTATCATGCTTTGACAACCCAATAGAGTTGTATGTTCTACTAGCATGTGCCCTTCATCTTGGTGTCCATGATCCAATCTACTATAGTTTTCTCAAGGTATTCAAGGTTGAGTGTTGTAGTGGCCAATTGCTAAGCCACCTCCAAGGTGTCTAAGAAAGGTGGGAAATATGGATGAAGTAGCTCCACATTAAATATTGGGTGCAAGCCAAGGAAATGAGGAATACACAATTTGAAAGAATTTTAACCCAAATCCTTTGTGATGGTGTAAGGCTCATATCAGAGTGGTTTGAGCTTCTTGTGGGGGGCCGTGAGGCACTCTTTCTGCAAATACAACCATACCTTTTCACTAACTTGAAACTCGTATGGAACCCAATGTTGGCCATGTCACTGCTTATACTTGGTATTGGATTTTTGCAAGATATAATGAACCTGTGGTCAGAGATGTTGGATCCATTTAACAAAGTACTATCATAGATTTTCCCATGTTCATGTTTATTCTAACCTCTTTGCAAAAAGACTCTAATGTTTCCAAGTGATATTATAGGCTATGCAATATGTTAGATGTTAATGTCACAACATCTGCATACAACAAAATATTTATGATAATCTCCACTATATTCACCCTTCCTCAATCTTTCTTATCTACCCATTACTCTAATTTCTCCCTTATTTTCACATGGACTGAAGGATGGCAACGTGTTTCACCCATTTTACATATAATGACCACTAATAACTTGAACACATCATTTCTTACATGTCACTAGAAGAGAGAAGGAAAGCAGGTATATGTGTGATTTCCTCACAACACCTAAGAGTAATCATAATGATATGAAAAGGTAACCATTATTTCTCTTAACTCAAAATCATATATTATTGCATGGTGGAGGATAGATATAGTCCATATGGCTTGAAGCAACATGCTAAATAGTGTTGTTCATACGCCTAGAAAAAGTACTATCTCACATACAGGCAAAGATATAACACCAATGTGATATGTTGATGCTAGTCATACAACTACGTTGACATTATAGGTGTTCATAAAGGGTGTTATATTGCCTTGTCAAGCACAATCATACCCACAATGCATTAATTCCCTACTATTTTAGACCTATATAAACTTTATTTATCCATATCTATATCATATAAGATATATAAAATCTTAAACAATTTTAAAATAAATATAATTAGTTTTTCAAATATTTATAACTAATATAATATAATTATTTTTTCAAATATTTATAAATAATATTTTAATAATTATAGAAATTTATGAGGTTTCTATCCTTTTTCAAATATTTATAATTAATATAATACAATTATTTTTTCAAATATTTATAAATAATATTTTAATAATTATAAAAATTTATGAGGTTTCTATCCTTTATCCTTAAATACTAATAGTTCTTTAACATTTTCAAATATTTATAACTAATATAATACAATTATTTTTTCAAATATTTATAATTAATATAATACAATTATTTTTTCAAATATTTATAAGCAATATTTTAATAATATAGAAATTTATGAAGTTTCTATCCTTAAATAGAAATAGTTCTTTAACATTTTCAAGTTGGTACCTTATCTTCCCTAGATAGTTCGTATTGTTCTTTGTAATGTTCTCTGGTTAAAAGAAGGGTTCTGTGAACATGAAACATGAAGTTCTCATAGTAAGAGTATTTTCATTGAACTTTAAGCACCGTATTGTTCTTTGTAATGTTCTCTGGTTAAAAGAAGGGTTATGTGAACATGAAACATGAAGTTCTCATAGTAAGAGTATTTTCATTGAACTTTAAGCACCCTATGTGGGAATGGTAATATCCCATATTGTAAAATTTTTATATAGATTGTATCATTTATAAATTAATGGTTTATTTAAGTATTTTTTCTCATTTTGAAGATGGTATCTAGAGTAAATCTTAAAATATTTAAGGTATAAGGTTAGTCAACAACACATTTACAAATATTAAATCTGAGTGGGAGAATAACAACATTCATCTCAACCATCCAAGTTAAACCTAATTAACAAAAAATAAATATTCAAAAATATATATATATATATATATATATATATATATATATATATATATATATATATATAATGAATTATGAAAGTTTATAATTATTGGAAAAACAAAATAAAAATAAATATTCACTCACTAAAACAAATCAATTTATTTTTAATATTTTTTTATAAAAAATTAATTACTTAATTTATTAAAATATTTTAAAGCTTAAGTGATCATATAATAGTTTTATATTAAAAATTAGTTTGAGAATGTGATGTTTTCTAATTAACACATTTTTATTTGAAATAGTTGACCATATCATATTATATAAATAATAAATAATATCAAATTATATTATATGATGATGATGATGATTAACGTCCAGTAAGATCGAATTGGTCTATCTGACCTTAAGAGGGTAAGTGATTACTTGAGATTCTTTAGAATTTTGTTTCTGTGCTCGAAAAGCATTAAGAGAAGCTTTCCTAGATCACCATAGTTTTGTTGAGTTAAGAGGTTAGGAAGGTTGGTAGTGTGACAAATATTTTGAAAATGAGATCTAATCTGGGTATAGGCTAGACAATCTAAGAGAAAGTGATTTTCATCTTCAACCTTATTAGTGTAACAAAGGTGACACACACTTTCATCCCATGGCATTTTAGGAATTGACCAACACCCAATTTCACTATGGAGCTTGTGAGAATTTGTCCTTATCTTAGAAATGCTTATTTTTTCTTTACACTTGTCAAAACAGATAGATAATTTTTATCTTCTAGATTAGGGTTGATTACATCCTTATAATACCTTAATTTTATTTTTTCCTCTAACTCTTTATCACACCACATTTTCTTCTTAAATTTTCATTTGATGATATTTTTAACAGTATCTTTATTCTGCAAAACGGTGTCTTCCATGATTCCCCAATAGTTTATCCGAGACTGGGCATCTTTATGTCATCCTCATTTGAGTCGATGGTGGTTACGACTCGATTTTGAAGTAATTTTAGGAAGTCTCTTATCTTCCATGATGTTTAACTTGTTCTTATATATTAGGTATCTAGTCATAGTCGTTCTCTTAATGGGGGAGAAGCTTGTTTCTAAGAGGAGGATGGGATATGGTGTATTTCCTTTAATTTTGAGATTACAGGTTATAAAATTCTTTTGTATTTTCTCCATCTTTCTCCAGGATTCACGAAAGATACTACAACCCCAAACTTCACATCCATAAAGAATAACAGGTGTAACAAGAGTGTCAAAGAGGAGTTTCTTCTTATCCCAACTCTAAAGATCGACTGATTTGCAATTGTTTTCAAGCCCATAATAAGCTTTCCATCCCCCGATAATCCTTTTCTCAATGCTATAATTTCAGTTGAGCTTGTGGTGAATATCTATTCCAAGATATTTGTATGAAGTCACTTCGTCCAAGTTGTTGTTGTCATATACGAAGGTATCATAAGTGATCTTATTGGATTTAATGATCATGACCTTAGTCTTATCAGTATTAACAGTCATACCCATATTAGAGCGAAAAACCTTGAGAACTCTTAGTTGGTTTTCAAGATCATGGGGACTCCTAGCCATAAGAATGATATCATCGACATACATAAGAATATTGATGACTATACTAGTGAGAGTAGGGCCGACACAACCTTCTTTTTCCAAGCAATCTTCTAACTTGTCAATGTATATGCCAAAAAGGGTAGGGGACAAGGGACAACCTTGTTTGACTCCAATATTGCAGTTAATCTCGTTCGACCAACCCTCGTTGTTTTTAAACTTATCAATAATGTTCTCATACATCCTTATTGCATCATCCCTCAACTCGAGAGGTACTTTTATCTCTTCCAACCTATTCCAAAGGTTTTTCCTAGGAACCATGTCAAAACCTTTTCTAAAGTTAAAAAAACAACAAAACAGATTGGTTTTAGTATTGCGGAACTCCTCTGCAATGATCCTAAAGATAAAAATATGGTACACACTTGAATGATATCTCCTAAACCTGGCCTGGCCTTTAACTCTTTTATCGTGAATTTCTAGCCAAAGGATAATCTTGTTTTCCAAAATAATTCCATAAAGCTTGGCTACAATCGGGTTAATCATAATGGTCCTATAATTAGAGGGAATGTTTCTATCATCATTTTTAAAAATAGGGACAATGTGGCTTTACGTCCAGGGTTTAGGAAATCCCTGCTTGATTGCTAAATTGAAGAGCTTGTGTATGTGAGGGATAAGGATAGGCCCTCCGATTTTAAAAATTTCAGCTTGGTAGCCTTCAATGTCCTTAGCTTTCCCGTTTGGAAGTCGCTTAACCCCAAACTCTATGTCATATAAAGAAAAAACTTCATCCTATGTAGGGACAATAGGAATGGTGTCCATGGAATTAGGGAACTCGTAAAATTTTTTAAGGTAAGAATTCCAGTCCCTAAGGGAATCATATTATTTTCTTTAGTATTGCGGTTTAGAATTTGGATCCAAAACTTCTTATGGTGCTCATGTGCATGGAAAAGTTTAGAGTTAGGGTTAAAGGTTTATGATCAGAGTCGGGTCCATGGTCCTTTAAAAGGTCAAAAGTTGTTATTTGGTTGGAAACATGGATATCATATATCACATAATCTACGATACTACTACCTAGCCCATGAATACAAGTCATTTGGTTGGATTTTGGCCACTTCATTACTCCATTGCAAATTCTTAAGTCTTGAAAGATGCAGAGCTTGACCAAATCAATACCAAACAAATTCTCAATTAGGTTGTCAAAGCTTCTTTTGTAGCTATTAGATAAAACAAGGTCCTCATCTAGCCATAAAGGATTATTGTTGGAATCATGACTTAAAAGAGTAGCTTGATTAGTTGCATTCCTAGCATTAAAGTCTCCTAGCAGGAGGATATTACCTTCATTTTTCAAACTATAAATATCTTGTTCTAAGTTATTATAGGGACAATTGCTATATAGATTGTTTTTCTTATAAAAAGTAGAATTAATAGGTGCAAAATAGCAAATTTCTATATACACCTTCTTAGAATTGGTGTCTGGAATTTCTATCCAAATGTATTGATTGAGAGAGTTGATCTTATGAAGTTGAATGTGAGGATAAATTATCTTTATAATATAACAAGCTATGCCTCCTATCCCTCTATGATGGGACTTTTTGTTCCATGCCGACCACAAGACAAATCCTTCTATGTTAGGGACCTTAGACTCCTCATGCTCCCAAGTTTCAACTAGACAAATAATATCAATATCACTCGGGATCCAACTTATCACAGGGCCTTTGCGCCATGGAAAGCCACGACAGTTCCAAAAAAGGATCCCGAGTGTCTAAAATTCCTAATCATTATTATCCTTCTAGTATCTATCCCTAACAATATAAGATTTTTGATTTCTAATTATTTCCCATTTTCCTTCTTTCCTGACTTCTTTTACCTTTTGAACTTCCTTCCTTAATTTTGCTTGGTCTTCGGGAATGAGGTCTTCATTTATAAATATTCTTGACCCTTTTAAGCTTGGAGATTTACTGAGTATTCTATATTTATAGTCATTACAACTTACTTTGACACAGATCAACCTATCTTTGTGATCAATTATTTTTTCTAGCCTCTTTGCTTCTATGAGGTAAGTTGTATCAATTTGTGATTTATTATTTAATTATTCTTTTACTATTGCTAGTGTATCCTCCTCTTGTTGTTCTTTTATACCAAAAATTATGAGGTTCAAAGATCTTTTATTACGCTCATGGTCCAGTTCGATTAGCTTATTCATTTCCTCTTTGATGGGTTTGATATCCAATTTGTTTTCCAGATTACTGAAGGTCAAATTGTTGGTTAGTTTTTCTTCTAGCTCCTTAATCCTATCTCTCAATTTGCAATTTTCTTCAACCTCTCCTTTTTGGGTTGATTGTTTATACTTTTCCATTTCTTGAATACTATCCTTCATTGTCTGCAATTCACTCTTGAACCCTAAGAATTTATCCTCTATTTGAGTTTGAATGGTATCTTTGAAGAGTCTAATTTTTTTTATCAAGCATTGCCTCTAGCTCTATTTGGAGTTTTATGTCTCTTTCTTCACTCTTTTTTTCTAATGATTCTAACTCCATTTTGCTTTTGTAATCTCTCTTTTCTCTCCTTTTTTCTAATGATTCCATATAATCTTAAAGGATCTCTAGGGGATTTTGGGGGGCCTCCCCAGTTAGGCTGAGTTTTTGGAATAGGTGGTGGAGTGTTCATATTGAAAAGAAGAGAAAAAAAGTAACAATTATTATTTTGGATTGACTTTAAAAATGGAAAATAATTTTTTTGATTGATAATAACTATATTAATTATTATCTCTCAAATCAACTTTTAATTATTAAACTTAAACAAATTAAATATATTTAAATCTCTTTAATTTTCACACATTACTAGATTATAAATATATTTTAACTTAAAATTGAATCAAAGTAAAAAGTGACTTAGCCAGTTGAAGAAGCGAGAACTAATTTACAAATACGCGCCTAAGTTCTCAATGAGTTGAGGTAACTACAAAGATTATTCTCGTAAAAAAAGGTAAAAATCGCAGAGAAATATTATTCCAAAATGTTAGGAATAATGTTTATATTAGAAGCCCATGATGGGGTGACATTAGAGATGACAGATGGATGGCCATATGGGCCGACACTTGTCTACATCTCTCACCGCCTCGAGGCAGCACACACCGCACCCACCTCCACCATTACTCCATGCCTTTAATACAATAGCCTTGACAACTCTGTGTTGATTTGATTTTGATCCAGTTGAATGGCATGGTGCTCCAGTTCGTGAGAGAATTTATGTCTATGGGTTGGCCGAAGGCCCAGTCCCATTGTCTTGCCGATTTCAACAGATTTAGGCCAGCAATGGGGAATGCCATGGCTCATTAGAGCCCTTGGCCTCCCGAGTCCTGGCCTCTTCTAGAAATTGGTTTAGTTTTATGTCTATAGGTTCATTTTTCTTAGCACTCTTGACTCACGGAGCCCTTCTCTCCTCTTTCGATTGGCGGTGGCTCTTGGATTTGGTCTGCTTCCAGCCCCTTGCATAACCTCACTCCAACTTTCCTTCTTGGGTCTCAGGTGATATTCCTCATGCCGCGCATTCGAGGAAAGTGGAAACGGGGGGCAGCTTGGTACATTGCAAGAGGGAGAGGTGCGCGAGGATGAGTCATGCAGGCTCTTCCAAGCTTACCTCCAAACCCTGCGCATGCCTCCACCCCAGAGCGTCCCCCAACTTCTCCTTGTGTCTTCTCCCCAGACCATTCTGTCGACTGGGCCACTTCTCCAAGTCTGCCTCCTTTGTCTTCTCCCTACGGTTGTCGAGTCGAATGGTTCAACAACCAAGGCAGCTCCTTGGGCTTTGCGCCAAAACTCGACCCGTCACCCCCCCACTATCCTCTGCCTCTGCCTCCCCCTCCTCCTCCCTCTGCTCCGTCTATCCCTTTCACTTCTTTGTCCTCTCCCGACTCCCCCACCTCCACCACCTCCTGTTTGCACTCGCTGCACTGGGAATGAAGCTATCACGGACTCTCTTGACGTCATCTAGTGAGTGATGGAGGATGTCATGGGCGCCGTCACTGTAATGCATCACAGAGAAGCAGAAAGGACATGTGGTGAGGAACAGATGATGACTCTGCTACAGGATCTCAGGCAAGCTATTTTGAACACAGGTGCGCCAAGCAGGGAAACCGCGCAAGACCAAAGGCACGAGCAACGACTCGACCCCAGCTCAGGACAACCTCTTCTCGCTCATGTTTCATTTGGGTTCATGCATCTAGATAGTTTAATTTACAAGTTCTCTGCCCTGTGCGACATCTCAATCCTAGTATTTTGCAGATTTAGCTCGTATCAATTTTTGTGTCTTGGTATGGTTAGTCTAGCAGGACGTATTATTGCCCTATGTGGCATTTTAGAACTAGTTTTTTACATTTCAGGATCGCTTCAGTTTTTTAAATTCTTGCATGGTTACTGTGAACTTTAATAGCCACGTGGCAGCTTTGGTTTCCCACTAGAGAAAAGTTGTCATAGCCACCTGGAACAATATGACAGATGTAACTCTCACTGCTCAGCAGGCTATAATAGAATTTCTAACTTACAAAAAAAAAAATTGTATTAGAATTGGTTTGGGATTTGTTGAGAGAATCTCTCAACAAGTTGTTAGAGTGGTTAAGAGTACATGCCTATCTTAAGGCAAAGCATGATATATAAATATGTGTATAATTTAATAATAATAATAATAAGTTTTTCATGTTGCAGAGAAGTATTATTCCCTGTTCATTACCAATTAATATTAAAATATATAAATAATAAAAAAATTTAAATGATTTAGTATGATTATTAATTTTATTGTCGAAAGAAAGAGTTTATCAAATTAATAATAATAACAATAATAATCTATTTTTAAGGTCACGACCAAGCCAGCACATCAAATTGGTGTATGAGACCCCCTTGTTTGTGGGACAAGGGACCCCCCTCCGCCCAATAATTTGACTGGTAAAGTCTACGAAGGTATACATACCCTACCCCCCTCTGGATTTGAACCTCTGACCTCTTAAGAGGAAACACATTTTCTTAACCATTAGGCCCACTCAAGCTATATATAATTTAGTAACAAGTAGATGCTATAACAAAAATCAACGTTCCAATCTTAGCATATATGGTCATCTCCTACTTGAAATTTACCATATGAAACGTCACTATTAATGATATATTGCCTGGATAATATTTAAATAAATTATTATATGAAACTTGTAAATTACCAACAAATTTTATTTTCGAAAATAATAATATAAAAAAACGTTTTAGTTATACTTTAATTTAAATAAAATTATAAATGTAAATAAGATGAAGCACTCGTTAAATAATTTTCTTTCGTTAGTAATGTGGAGAGTTTGTACTTTTAAGGTTGCTCGCCGTTAAGAATTGACGGGTTGGTTGTATTCTTTTTTTTAGGAGTCTGTACTATTGGTCTAGATGGCTTTCTATTTTAGGAGTTGAAGCAATATACGTGGATATTAAATATCATTATTTATTTAACTATTTTAGGAGTTTGTACTATTGGTCTAGATGGCTTTCTATTTTAGGAGTTGAAGCAATATACATGGATATTAAATATCATTATTTATTTAACTATTTTAGGGTTTGTACTATTGGTCTAGATGGCTTTCTATTTTAGGAGTTGAAGCAATATACGTGGATATTAAATATCATTATTTATTTAACTTTAAAGTAGCTTAGCTTCAAATGAAAGGATGACTATCTTAGCTTAAAATCAAAGGTTGATTGAGAGACTCTAATATTAAAATAATCATTACTCCAACTATTCCAATGAAAGGATGGTTATCTTAGCTTAAAATTGAAGGTTGATTGAGAGATTGTGATATGGGGATGTTATTATGCTCGGAGAGGAAGGAGTTTATATGCACCATCTATCCTTTCATGAAATTTTAATATTTCACACCTTCCAAATCATACATCTCAACACATTGAATTAACGATTATGTTTAAATTTATTGAATTTATAATAAAATGAATAGAAGGAAAGGAAATAAAAAGTCATACTTAAAAGTGTGGAACTAAGGATATGGTGATTGATATAGGCAGAACATGACATTGAAAATGGAGTTACTCAATGATGATGAAGAGGGGGCAAACTTGTGGGTCTCATCTTTGTCATTAGGAAAAATTAAAGGTAGAAAAAAAAGGACAGAGATAGTTATTGGAAAAGGAAAAGATTGCAATTCACCGTCTTCATCTTAATTTTTTCCTCTACTATTTATCAAGGAGAATTCAATTGTTTAAGAATGTCTTTTATCATCCATCAATGAGAATCCAATTGCCAAAAAAGAGAATCCAATTCTTCAAGAATGTCTTTTGTCATCCATCAATGAGAATCCAATTGCCAAAAAATGCATGAGTAGTGATTGAGAGGTTCAACAATTTGGATAGAATTTGCCAAAAAAATGCATGAGTAGTGATTGAGAGGTTCAACAATTTGGATAGAATTTATGCAAAGAGTTTTAAAAAGTTTTGATTGAGCCTTGTTCCAAGAAAACAAACTTTTAAAGAGTTTAATAGAGTTTTAATGCCACAATAAAGGGTTTGTGTGTTGGAATAATCAAGGAAGCAAAGGAAAATCTTTGCCCATCCTTACAAAGCATATGTTAGGTGAGGAGCCTAGGCCTAATTAAGTTTAAAAGTGTTCACGAATATTTGGAACTTATATTTCCAATTTTAATTTGATTTGCCACTAAAATGTGTCAATATGTATTGTTATGATTGTGGAAAAGCAATGAGAAGTTAATTATTCCAAGTAATTTATTGGTCGGTTGGACAAGTTAAGTTCATTCTCATAGCCATGACTAAATGAGTTTTAAGTAAATATTTAGCTAATTGGTTTGCCACACCAAATTGTCCTAAGGTCACTACAAGGAAAACCAACTTTTGTGGAGGTTTTAATAGAGGTTTTTAGTGTTACAAGATTGGGAAAAATTATTAAAAAAAAATTCTGCAAAAACCTCCTCTAAGGAAAGTAGAAGTTTTGGCATATGTTTTAGTGGAGGTTTTTTTTGTTGTTGCTTCACATACATAATGCAGCACTGGTGCATCCATATTTAAGATGCACCAAAGTGTATTATATAATCTAAAGCATCAGTGCACTATATATTTTTAAGCACCATTACAATATATATCCTCATGCATCGTGAAATACCAATAATGACAATGGAAATGGTAATTATAACACCAACAATAATTGTATCATTGAAGGTTATGGCATTGATGTTGAAATAGGGAACATATACATGTTTAGTATAGGTATGAACATCAATTCTTCATTAACTAAACAAACGCATACACATTACATGCATTGATGTTTGTATTTAATAACTCACATTGGTGCTCTCATACATACAATGAACATTGATGTATATATACACGTAAAGCACACCAATGCATGTAAGACTCATCGGTGCATGATAATATCTCATGTCCATTGATGCTTAAATATTAGTTACACATCAGGGTATACCACTGATTAAAATTCACATCAATTTGTAGAAATGTTCAAAATGCATTGGTGCATACCACTAATGAAAACACATTAGAGCCTACAAATGATGAAAATGAATTGATGTGTTATAATTCCCCATGTTTTATTTAATATTTTTGTAGGTATGCAAATGTAGCTTCTTGTTTCTTGTCGTTTTTAAATAAAATTTCAAATAAGCATAAAAAATCAAATATTTTTTATAATATTGAATTTTAATTAATGCACTAGGATATGATCATTGCATTAATGTATTATATCATGTAAACAAATATATCATCTAATTACACATACGTACAATGTAATAATGTAAATCATCCATATATTTAATAGACAACATAAAATTTTACAACAACATACACTAAAATAGAATAAGAAACTCGTTTTATTATAAAAGAATTGTAACGTACCTATTACCCAACAAAAAGGAAATACTTTGATACCATTTAAAATGAATGTGTGCAACATGACAAATAAAATCATACAACTATCAAAAATTTTAAAATCGTAATGCAGATTGTTCCTCAATCATAATAACATTTATATACACAAAATATAGAGCAAACACAACATTATAACAAAGCATCAACACAATAATAACGCATTGCAAAGAACACTTCTATTTTTAAATATTTACACAATCGGCTACAAACAAAGGATGTTCCACCTCGTTATCACAATATTTAGCACCTTTTTGCAAAGCCTTTCATAAGGGCTAAGGCAAGTGTATGATGGAAGTGTTGTTAGATTTTCAATGAGCTATGGCTCATGTATCTTCTTTAAATTTTATGTTTAACTATAACTTGAACCATAACTACTGCAACAAACCAAGGTCACAAGAAGAATAACCATGCACAAGAACACAAGAAGTATCCTGGGAAACCCTTCTCAACAAGGGAAGAAAACCCAACCAATCATTTGCTCTATTCCTCAAGAGAAAGACCTCCCACACCATCACCAAACCTAGCACACAAGAGGGTGCTATAATTCTCATAATTTCAGACCACAACTTCTGAAATCATGAGATGACACAATGATAAGTGTATTTCCTCAATGGGGATTCACCTTTATTTATATAAGACTTGTCACATCAAATGATGTGTCTATTGGCACAATAGGACCGACCTCAATAACTCAAAATATAATTAATAATTACCATATTAATTATCTTTTATATTAATTATCTTTTACATTAATTATCTTTTACATTAAGGTGGGGCTGAGCTGTACCCTTTACATTACAATTAGGATTACAGGTAAGTCTGAATCTTGAACAATATAGCAAGGGATCTCATACACCCACTAGTGCTTAGCCACTAGGGGCACATCCATAGGGATGTACATATCTCTATCTCACTGCGTCTCACAGGAGAACCACACTCACTAGTGCTCAACCACTAGGATTACGTTCACCTGTGCTCATCCACAGGCACACCGACTCAACATATCTTCTTTCCCATTGCATTACACAGGAGATTCATCTGGAGTTCATCATCTCAACTCTCTGCTCAGAGGAGTATAATACATCATCTTCATCTCTATCTCATGACGATGCACCCATCTCTATGGGAATTCACACGTTCACCTTGTGCTTAGCCACAGGCATGTCCAACTCAACAAATCTCCTTTCTCACTACGTTACACAAGAGAATCATCTAGAGTTCTTCTCAACTCTATGTAAGGAGGAGGCCATCTCTACATTCCAGCTCTATCTCAGATAAGAACCACACACCCCTCTCAATGGATCTCTCTCAGGTTTGTGTCTTGGAGAATGTCTCATGCAACTGTAATCATCAACATTCCCTCTCAACTAGGGAGGAATTCTTTACTAGGCCAAGTCTCACACGGAAGTACTTCGAAAATTTTCTTGGTTGTAGTCATCAACACTCCCTCTCAACTAGGGAGGTATTCTTCACCAAGCCAATTTGGTGAAGATGTCTGCAATCTGCTCATGTGTAGGAAGGTACAATACGTGTGTTGTTTTCCTCTACATTATGTCTCTCAAAAATGATAGTTTATCTCAACGTGTTTCAGTCTATCATGAAACACCAGGTTCTCAAAGAGATTCAACCACAACTCTGGTTATCATCATAGAATTCATCTCATGATCAAGTAAATCTGTGAGAAGCTTGTGAAGCCACATGGCTTTGCACACTCAATGCTATATACTCTGCTTCTGTGATACTCATGGCCACAGATCCTTGTTTCCTGTTGCACCAGAAAATCATGGCAAACTTCATGGTCCATTGTTCTCTCTGCTCAATCTATATCGGCATATCCTTGCAAACTCAAGTTATCACTGGAGGCATATCTCAGGCCATGTCCAATTGTTCCTCATATATATCTCAATACATGCTTTACTGCTATCCAAAGAGTTTGTCTCGATTTACTCTTGGATTGACTAAGCACATTTTTTTGCATAGCATACATCAGGTCTGGTGTTAACCAGATACATCAATGATCCAATCAACTGTGGATCAATCTCATATGAATCATCATAATTTATTTTTCGTCATATCCATCAACATCGATGTAGACATGGATTTCCATTCTGTAATACTGAACTTATTTAATATCCACACTGTATGTTTTCACTGACTTAGGAAAAGTCTCATTGGTCCTTGGTCATACTTCTTGTCCCAAGAAGTAGTGCATCATACCCAGATCCTTTATCTCGAAATCATAAGTTGAGGCTTGCTTGTATTCAATAACACGACTTCCTAAATAAGTCATCAAAATCAGGTTCTCGTCACCAATAATGTAATAGTATAGGTTTGGAACAACAATACTCTTACTTAAACCCTAAAATCATCAAGAATCCATCTATCTGATGTAGTTTCCAACTCATGGATGGTAGAACAGATGGTAGTGCATCGGGCTACTGGATCAATATGTCTTCATCATATTTCACTTCCTTTGCTTGTGAGAATCCTCTGACTACAAGTCTTGTTTTATATTTCTCAATACTTCCATCAACTGCATGTCTTTCTGCTTCTTGCAGAGTTTTGTCAAGCTCAGATAGGCCTTTTATGGCCTACTGCAAGGTTACCGGGAATATCAATTGGAACAACTGTATCAATGGCTATCTCCCTCTAGATTGCTTGAGAGGAAGAAGATAATGCCCCTCTTCCTTAATTGGTTTGACTCCTTCTGAGTCAATTGACTCCCTCTGAAGTCTGAAGGATAAGCATCTTCCTTTGTTTTTAACCTTCCTAGAACAAGAAAAACAAACGAAAGAAAACAAGACAAGAATATATCCTAGTGGATATTCATGAGTACATCTCTAGAATCAAATCATTTTAAGGATTGTTGTTATATCTACAACACCTACTTGTAATGTAGCAACCTTAGAAATGTAGGTTATAGTCATGATAAATAAAAAAATCAAACCTGGAGTCTTTACTTCCAGTATGTTGTTCTTCTGAGTGCACTGAGACTTCTTTGGGTCCATGGTTTGCATCAGGGGTTCCTTTCTCCTGCAAATACACTTATGACAATGATGCAAACAATATATATATATATATATATATATACAAGTGCGTACCTGAGAGTGTATACCAATGGAGGTTCTTCTTGTTTCTCAATGTCATGATGATCAATGATGTTCCTCGCTTGTTAGCATTGTAGCCATCTATACCACACAAGTCTCTGATGAAGTCTGCATCAACCGTTACAAGGTCATGTCCATTGTTGACTTTTAGCAACATTCCAAACACGATGTTGTACCTATCCTTATAGCTCTTGCTGCTACTCAAAACTATTACAACTTGATTTCAGATCTATATTAAAGGGTTCAATCTGGTTTGTAATCAACATATTCAATGTACTTGTAAAAGTCATCATCATTCTTCTATGTTTGCTGGAATATAAACCAACACCATCATTAAACACATGCATCAATAAATCACATCAAAGGATGGCAAACTGGAGCAATAGGACATCATAGATATATCTCAAAAATTTATCATTTTATTCATGCTTGAGACAACACTAATAAAATCCAAAGTTAATATTTTTTATGCATGAAATTATCAACCAAAGATTGCCTCAGAGTATCAATCTCCAACAGTTTTAAAAAAAATATGCCATCTTCAAATTTCTGTAATGCCATTTGAGTATGGCACAAGGGAGCTTGAGATCGGTTTTGGAGTCTGTTTACTAGAAAAGGTTAATGGCCCTAATATTGTCCAAGAAATTTTCCTACATAGGCTTTAAACTCGACTTTCCTTTCTCAGAAAAAACACCATTGAGATTGCTTCAAAATTGATACAATTTTTTCCTTTTGACAACCTTCAAATTTTAGACAGTTAGGGTGTTTAGCTTGCTATTAGGGTATTTATGTGGTAGCTTTAGGGGTCCGACCCTTTTCCTAGGCTTCGACCTATACAACTTGGTTGTTGTTTGGAAGAGGTACCCCATACTCGACCCTTCTCCTAGGCTCCGACCTTTTCCTTCACTACAAAACTTCAGAAGGGGTCCGACCCTTTTCTTTTGTGACAACCTTAGAAATTTCCCACAGGCCTCAAGCCCTACCAAAGGTCTGTGACTATCTTAGAGGCCTGCAACCTGCCCCTTTTAAGCCTTCAAACAAGCCTCGACCTCCTCTTATGCAATTGTTTAAGTATGAGGTTAAGTCTGTTACAGTTCCGTTGTTAGTATTCCTCGGCAGTAGCTTAGAGGGGCCTCTCCAAGCTATGGTTGTTCTTCAAGACCCTCAACATGTAATGTCCCCATTTTGGGACATTATAACATTACAACATTTCAGAGTGTTATGCCTACCTGAGTAGCCAGATAGGGGTGACATAGAATTTGGGAGATGTTGAGGGGTTTATTTGGGCCCGACTTGTATAGTTCATCATCAAGATCCATTCTGCACAACTGGGCTTTGGTTTCGTTGCATTTTGATGATTTCCGTAATTTTGAGTTATTATGGGTCATATCTTAATTAAATTCACTAAGAAGATCATAATGAGCATATTACTTGGAGAAACCTCTTAGTGTAATAGCTCATCGGAATCGAGAGGAAGAGCATTACAGGATAAGATGATGAGAAGTGAGTTTTAGTGGCCGAAGAAGCCATCAGGATGGATAAATCACTTTTTACAGGAAAAATGGTTAACTAATTAATTAATTAAGTGATATAATCAAGGAATAATAAAATAAAGTAAAGGTCACTTGGAGGGAAAAGGTCAACAACGAATTAGGGTTTTGGGAAGATATAAAGGAAGGGTAAAGCAACCTAATTCATTATGCATTGTTATGATTTGATGTTGAGATTTCCCAGAGGAGGAGGAGAGCCGACCTTACTGTTTTGTGGATTTCTGGAGGAAACCACCACCATTGATCGGTTTCAGTGTTGAGAGACACACCCTAGCCCATTGGATATACCATCTATGTATTTCACTGTACTTTTCAAGAGTATCCATTGCAGAGTGCACAACTCAGCCAGTGAGGGTGCAAGTCCGTTTGAGGGTTTGGAGAGTTGCACAAGATCCGTATCCGGATTGCAGTTTCCTTCCAACCCATTTCAGATCCAGCCAGGGCGCTTCTGTTGAGCCATCTATAGTCAGATTCTGACGGTGGAATCTTGTAGATTGACTCATTCAGCCATTTAGGGTGCAACTCTTCCGGACAGACATTTGGTGTTGCATGCAGAGTATCAAAGCAGATCCGGGAAAATCCTTCCGACCCATTTCCTTATTGGGCGATATGATTGTTTTGAGCCATATAGCAGCAGATTCCGTTGGTGGAATCCTTTGGGGTGCATCCAGTGCCCTCAGGAGGTGCGCAAACCCCCCAAGGGTCCAGATCTAGTGCCTCAGGGACTAGATTCGAGATCCGACACTCACCCATTTCAGTCTAGAGGCCAGGGCGTTTCTTTTGGAGAAGTTTCTAGTGTATTCCGACGGTCTGAACTCCCAGACGAGTTTCCCAGCTGGCAGCAGTTACCATACTTCTCTGGAATCGCATATTTTCACTGATCTATCCATGCGTGCATCAGATTTGTTATCATCTTCTGATCACGGGTATTTTTATGTTATTTGATTGTATTCCAGTGCTGATCCATGAGATTTGGATGACGTTTATATTCTATATTTCTAGTAGGCTATTGTATTTCCATGCTTGAACCATATAATACATGATATTGGGCATTTGATGTTCTTTACTTTTGCATGCATCCTTTATATGCTGCTTAAATCATAAATATGCAACATGCACATGCAATAACCAACATGCACATGCAATAACCCCATGCACATGCAATAACCATCAAGATCTCAAACATACAACTAAAACGCATCCAAAAACCCTCAGTGTATCAGATCTGCAAGACATAATAATAGATTAGTAGCAAATATCTTGATCAACAAGATCAAGGATATTTCAGTGGTATCAGAGCTTTAGTCTTGCTAGCGTATGACTAAATTCGATGAGTTTAGCGAGTGACCCAAAAGGCAAAGAGGATGTGGGGAGACAGATATGAGAAGCCAGAGGGCACTGGTAAGGCTTGCATGGAACCAAAGGCAGCCTTCATGCAGGTTATCAGTGATATATTAGCTAGTCAACAGACTATGTCTCAGTCCTTGGCTCAGGTGGCTGAGAGATTGGCTATGGTGGACATTCTGGGCACACAAGCCCCACATGCAACACAGGGGAACTCAGGGGTAGGCAGTAGACCCTAGACACCTACTCGCACATACACATCTTCAAGTAGGATTCCCAGACCATGGTTCCCTAGTTTTCAGAGGGCACCACTTGTAGCAACACAATAGCCGTTAGCACAGAGGTTGCCCACTCAGGTGGAAGACATTGCAGAGTACAAGAGGGAGTATGTAGCGTTGGGCCATGACTTCCATCATGACATGACACTGGTCGAGTACAGTGGACTTAGGGGCATGAACCATCCCAGAGAACCTTAGAGAGGAGGACAACAACAACAATAGGGGCATAACATAGATTTCATCCGGAAAGTTGGTAAACTCACCATACCTTCTTTTGACAAATCGTCCAAATGCACTGACAGAGCTAGGGTACAAAATCTAGACATGTAATACAAGCTCAACCATATGACCAAGATGGTGGCTAGTGAATCTTGCACATTTGAGGGACAGTTGGATGGACAAGATGATTGATCCGGATTATTTTTGGCACGAAATGAGAGTGGAGATATAATAAATAAATGCACAGAGATATTGCAGATATTCAATAATATAACATAAATGTATCAGAGATGCAACCATAAACATAGATATACAGTAATACATGATTTCTATTAATCAGAGAAATGTATAGAGATTGTAAAAATACAGAGTGAAAGACTCGCTAGAATGGTGACAACTTATCTCTGAGAAGAGATGTGACGGCTACTCGCATTCGCAAGAAGATGATTACAATGAGGCTCTGAAGGCATTTTTACAATAAACAGGAATGCCAAAAGTCCTAGACATCCAAAAACCTAACCCTAGGAGATGAAGCGCCAAAAGT
>JASDQU010687208.1:780-21004 GCA_032191745.1 Picea mariana
AGAAAAAAATAAAAAATAAAAAAATTGAACAATTTGAAAATAAATGAAAAAACAAGCATTTAAAAACAAAAAAGTGGAAACCTTGTGTATCAGAAAATTTAAAATATCAAAAAACCACCTAAAAAGGGAGGGGGTTGCTATTGGTAGCACCGTTTTTAAAAACAAGGTAAAAAACTTGACCCCCCAAAAAATGAGAACTCTATTGAGTTCTCGTTAAGTTGGTAACTATGTTTGTTCCGGATATGACCGTAGTAAGGATGGGTCATGAAATAGTCCTGGTCCGACATCTACCATTTCTACAAGGTCAGCGCTTGAGCGAATGAGTGGAAAGACGTTATAAATGTGTCCTGATTGGTTTGGTTCATAGTGGGTCAGTTGATCAATGGTGACAATTTTCTTGTTGTGAGGTAATAACATAGTACGAAATACCACCCGGATGGGGTGACATTTGGAAAAAGGAGGGAGACAGGTGGCAGGCATAGCTGGCGGGGAGAGTTAATACCCCAAGCTGCCACCCCCAACATTTTTAATTCCCCATGGTGTTCATCATAAGGGAGATTAAATCAGTGCACCTGGAAGAGCTCACAGATGAGTGTTCCAGCCAAACCACTGGTACTAGGAGACTAAACCAGTCCTGTCATCCTTCAATGGCATCAATGGATCCCAGTGGCGTTATAATCGACCCTTCTGGCAAAGGCACACACTTTCACTTGTCATTTGCAAGCTTCCTCCTTTGTGCAGTGTTGCTTGGCCCTCCTAGCCTCTTTTCTTCCCCCCTGGGTGTCCTCTGAATCTCTCCTGACCACAATTGCCCTCCCTCCCTAGTTCTCATCATGCCATGGGACCAAAGCAATCCCAGGCGTTCCTCTAGGAACAAGAATGCCTACACTCGAGACAATCGGCTCACAACCTCTTAGCGAGCCTTGATTGCCCATTTTAGCTGCCCCCACAGACCTTCAAGCAACACTTAGTTAGCCTCCCATTCACATCCCTAAGTTGGAGACCCCATCCCTCACTGAGCTCTCTCCTATGCCCCAGACTCAAGCTCAGACTCCCCTTCACATTCCCAAATTAGAGACCCCATCCCTCACTGAGAAATCTCCTCCACCACCTCAACCCTCACAGGATATCCTCAACACAGTCAAAGAGGAGGATCCATCCTCAATTCATCATTCGGGCCTGAAGTTGAGCAACGCTGAGCCACCTTTAGCTCCTCAACCAGGACCAAGCCTATTGAAAATGGAAGGGTCTCCCCCCAGGGCAAGCCTCCCAAGGCCTTCCACCTCCCAAGACTTTCAACCTCTCTCATGGGAAGGGAGTTTCATAGTGGAGGAGGAAATCCCCCCAAGCGGGCAACTGACAGGCGATGAGGAGAACCCAATTACCTATCATCTAGAAGCGGATCACTTGGAGCTTCTCTTTGACATCCGACAACGACAGGATGAGTAGGTGCATGGCCAAGGACAATCCACCAACAACTGGATCTTTTGTTCTAGGCCCTCTCAGACACCCCACCACAAGCACAATTCCCCACCTACAAGCATAAGTTCGTACTGGTCTACACTGCCCAGATCCAAGTTCCCTAAAGGCTTGACACGGCCCACCCCTGACTCTGGTTCTTGTCAATTTCAATTTTCAGAATGATAGTGATAATCTGTTTACTCTTTTTTTTATAGTTGTATAACCATCTTAGTAATGGAAGCTCTAAACATAGTCTTCCTTAGGCTAGTTAGTGGGATCAAAGTCCCTATTGAAACTCTCATATTTTGCTCAATTTTTGTACATTTTGTAAAACAGAAGATCTGCCATTTTAGGCATATCACCGCTTGGAGCCACATGTTCTGGTTTCCCTTTTGTGGCAGAACAGGTGACTGCCAAACGATGCACAGGTGTACACTCATGATGATCTAATACAAGGAAATATTTTTATTTACAAGAAAAATAAACATAGTACGAAAGACTGAGGAAGCTATAGCCTGCATGGCATACATGTAGCTCCGGTCAAAAAGGATATTGTAATCCAATGGGGGATCTATGAATTCTATGTCTATCAGGATTGTCTTTCCACCTAATTCCACTAGAACATTTTGATACATGCCTTCTGGTTGGGATGGTCTACCGTCATAAGCACGAAGGGTGGTGGAGGAGGGGATCAACTCGAGTGAATCGAGTTGCTACCATATTGTTTTGGACATGATGAAAGTAGATGCTCCTTCATCAATGATGTAGTGATCAATGGTGATATTCCAAATTTTGACTGGAATCCGGAATGCGACTAAGGATGAGATTCATGGGTCTGATCTGTCTAAGTCAAACGTGATTAGATGGGTGTCTGCGAGATGTACTACCCCTAATTGTGAAAGTAATGCCTTTTGTTGGGAGGGGAATATTTGCAAGACTTCCATAGCTGACATGGAAGTAGATGATTGTGCAATATCATGAATAAGACTGTAGCTATGAGCATTCTAGGAATGGGTATATGCACATTCTTGCGTAATGGTGCATGAAGCATGCAAGCGATGGATTCAATGTTTGGATGAGGGATCATCAAAGGTTGTCTGATTGGTGGTTGGGGAGCTTCCAAGATGGTGGGTGAAGGATCAGGGGGTGTACCATATTGGCGAATGCAAGTTTGCAAGAGGATTTCCTCTTTAGTGGCAAGGAGGATACTGCGGTCAATGGTATTTACCTAAGTGGGACTGGTCAGGTGGAGGGAACTACCCCTGTGGGTGTGGGCATTGGGTTGCATATAATGTGTGTTAATGACTTCTTGGTGTGGGATCGGGTTTTGTAATACTTTCGGTGGTGGTGGTGGTATATAAGTGGGAGGTCCCTGCGGTGGACCTTAGGGGTTGGGTGCCCGCTAGGGATTCATTGCATCTTTCATACATTTGTAGTCAGCGATTTGGGGGAAATGGTGAGTGTAATGGCCATATTTTCCACATAATGTGCAAGTGTAGTTGGTTCAAATATTTTTGTTTCTCCCTACGCGTGGTTTTCCATTGTTATTTCCCCATTGAGGGTTTGGGTTGGGTGGGATCTAGTTTCCCCCAACTTGGGGATTTTGTTGTGGAGGGTTCCAACCTTGTCCTTGGTTCCTATTCTTTCCTTTATTTTGTTTATTATTGGGTTGGTGAGGTGGGTTGGGCGTATTCAAATGTTCAAAATATTGAACTTGTTGGAGAGGGGAAGGTTGGATGAAGTTGACCCCTTCCTATTGTTTTCTGTGTGTGGGTACAACAGGATGGGCAGGACACGAAAAGGGATAATATGGGTTACCTCATGGGGGTCCATATGGGTTGTAAGAAGTGGAGGTGGCTCCATTATTACTAGGTGTTTATGAAGTTGTTTGGGGGGGGGACCGGTTATGGGACATGTATTGGTTGGGGAAGGGAGGTTGGTAGATGTGTACCCATGGTAGGAAGAGGAGGTGCTATGAATGGTGGAGGGGGCAGGGAAGGGTAGTATGGAGATCCCACATATGGTAGAAAGTAAGGACTGGTATCATATGTGGGTATCGACTATGTGTGTGGTTGAATATGATCCATGGAGCCAATCAACCCATAAACGAAGTGTGATGTTCCAAGTTTTTATTGACTGAAGGGAAAAGGAGAAGGAATGTTCGAGAGAACAATGTATAGGTACCCTGATTGGGAGTATATGAGGTCAAACTATTGTGCCTTAGTGATGGATTCATCTTCAGTTTGGGGGAGGGTTGTAGAAACATATTTGGCAAGGGTAGAGATGAGTGATCGGAGGAACCAATCTAGCCTTTGTTGTGGGGTGGTATCTTCCTTTCATATGCTTCGACATCAACACCACTCATGAATATGGTCAGAAATATGAATGACAATATTTTTGTTCGTTCTGAAAAAATCTCCAAACTAGTGTCATGAAGAATAGGGAGTTGAGAAAATGACATGAATTCTTTGGCTAGAGACTCGAAGGTTGCATGTGAACCAGACTTCTCATCTATGTACCATTTGGTTGTAGTTCCAGTGAGGGTTCTCTGAAATAATCATAGACGAAATAAATATTTCATTATGCTATTGGAAGAACACCATAAGTGGAACGACATGACATGGTTGGTTGGGTCCTCTCCAAATTTTCCTTCAAACTTAGGAATGTTGGAAGGTATCATTGTGGGTATATTCGACCAAGTGGGGTAGTGCAATCTAGGATCATTTTCCAGTTTGGTTAGATATGGCATATTGAGTGAAGCCAAGTAGGGAATGACGAGGATGGATCTTGCCATGGTATGAGATGAAGTGGTTCCTTGGGAGCTTGTACTTTGTGAAAACGTTTGAGCTCCACCTCCTTCTGGTGGAGGGTTTGTTTTTGAGATAATTTGGATATTGGTTCCAAGCAAAGTGGACCCTAGCAATTATGAGCCTAGTAACGTAGCACTAATTGGTGTATTTGATGGTATTGTTTATATCTCAACAAAATTAGGAACACCACCCAAAATTGGGGGTAAGTTTCTCAAGCGCCTAGAGCAACGGGGATACTATGGTTCCCATATGATTCTAGCATAGAGGTGGGTGTGTTTAAATGGTGTTGAAGAATGATAGGAAAAGTTTCTTTCAAATTACTTTAAACAAAGTATTCATAAAATTGCATGTAATCAAGTGGTGAAAATCATACATAAAAACAATGTAAAAGGTAGTTTGGGATTTTTGTAACTCCGCGTGGGGGAATACAAATCAAATAACAAGTGCACGTGTACTATCTAACATAACGTCCTTTCTCTCCAATAAAATTGGACCTCCAAAAATGCACTCAACAGTCGGGCCAAAACCCACTTGAGGAGAAGCTAGTGAAGGGATGAAAAATGAGTTATAATAAAAGGTGAAAGGGCATATCCCAGAAGTACCGGCAATATTTCCCAATAGTCATTCAAAATTTGATTGAGGTGCGATTTAAACCCACAACCACCACCTTGGGTAGATAAATCCTAGTTTTGGATACTAAGCTACCTCCATCAAGCACGACATTTACAATTTTGACCTTAGAAATCGGTCACAAGCTAGATTCTTTCCAAAGGTTGGGTGATCGAAGGAGGCATGCACAGAACAACTAGACCTCGATCTTCAACCCTGTTATAACCCTATATTTCATAGTATCACCTGGTGATTAGAATTTCTTCCTCTAGTCACATTTTATTGTAAATAATATTTTATTCTGCAAATAATTTACAAAAAGAAAAGAAAAAAGAAAAAAAGAAAAAATAAATAAAAGGATAAAAATAGAAAAAATGAAAAGAGGGTATAAAAAAAATAATAAAAGACAAAAATATAAAAGTGAAAATATAAAACCGCATGAAAAATAATTTTGGTTTGACTCATACTGTATAATCATGATAAAACGTTTTGAATTTATGTTGATAGGTTAGTGAATAAGTTTGGTCAAACAGTTTAATCTTGGCCAAAATAGCTAGGTTAGAAAAATAATTAATCCAACCATCTACGTTGGATTCATGTGTTAGTTGGTTAGGTTAGGAGTTAGGTTAGTGATGTTTATTTCAATAAAAGTTGAAAAGGAATTGCTAAAATACCCTTTGTTTGAGTAAATTTGGACATTTTTTACCTTAGGAAATAAGACCATGGTGTGAAATTGGGAAAGGGTAAGCTTAGTGCTACCCATTGTATGATTTTATCCTAATTTTTCTAATGGATAGTATTTTTTGTCGCATAGCGACTAAAGGATGCACAAGTTTCAGTGACAACATCCAACAATGCCCAGATCGACGGTCCTGAGAGTATTTTGGACCCCCCCCAAACTTTCTTCCTTTAAAGGTGGGAGGTCTAGAAAAGTGGTTTCTCCTGTGCTGGCCCCACCTTACGTGTCACTCTCTCAGCATTTCAGACTCCCCCCCACTAAAATCCACTTACCACCCACCCCTGTTACGAGGAAAATATCTCTATGGCTAGGGGTAAACCACAACATATGGAAATGACTGCAGAAAATATCTCTAGTCTCAAGTATGCTATATAAACAAATATGCTAACAAGACAAGATAAGAGTCCTACCTCATTCAGACGTTTGATGAAGTCCTCCGTTGAGCACTTGACTCAAAGAAATATACCTGCAACTAGTTCTCAACAACTAAGCAATGCAAGCATATGGTGATAATATATGATGTTAGCACATTCAATAGCATAATCCATTAACATTCATAACAAATACGCTCATGGAATAATAATTCAAATATTTTAAAGATATTAATTGGAAGAGAAAAGAGTATTTCTATTAATATATAATCAATAGAAGTGAATGAGTTACAGACTTCTATGTTGGCATGGTTCGAAACAGATAAATTAAGTTCCTTCTAGCTAGGCCTCCACCAAAGGCAGGCTCATATAAGAGAGAAAATGAAGTTCTCAATCAACAGAGGAAGATATTGGGGGCTGAACAACATGTTCAGACTTAAAGGACAAAGGGATGTAGACTCAATGTGAAGTGAATAATTTCTACAGAGTAACTTTGCTATCAAAGTTGAATTCTTTCTCCCCTTTTCCATAGCTCAGATTATACCCATTTATAGCCTTCAAATGGAACTTAAGGGTCGAGTCAGAATGTTTCTAGTATATGGAATACCAAGGATCATTGATCTCGTGATTTGACATGGAAACCTGGCACCATTTTTCAATTTTAGGCACATTTCACGATGTACACGGGTTATAGTGGTGCAAACTGTGCATACACATGTTGTATAGTCGGCAAGGTGCATATATGTGGAAAAATTATATTTTTAGCTTTAGTATTTTGCAAAAAGGGACTTCAAGTCTGCATAGGGAAATGGAAAAAGACCTTCTGTGCAAGATTGCATGGGGTGAGGAAAATATTTCTATAATAGAGTCCTCCTAATGTGTGAGGTCAAAGGAGTATCTGTGATGGACAAAATACATTATAAAAACCCATAAGTGGAGTAATGGGGACCTAGCTGGAAGAACTAGTTGCTCATTTCAATCTGTACTGAT
Organism: Picea mariana; assembly: GCA_032191745.1. NCBI lineage: Eukaryota > Viridiplantae > Streptophyta > Pinopsida > Pinales > Pinaceae > Picea > Picea mariana. Next base: position 7,761 of record JASDQU010687208.1, read on the forward strand.
TTTGCATGCATAACTGCCAATTTGAATTACACTATAGATCCATGTGAAAATATACCAAAAAACTCTCCATGGCCATGAATAGGAAAATAAAAATGTGGTTACATGCCATAGGTTGTCATGGTCACGAACAAGGCCCAGTAACACCAGTCTCAAAATCAATCTAAATATATCTGTATACAATGGAGTACAATCTGGTCTCCCATGATCACTGAAATCGCACATATACTGGTCCAATGAAAAGGCAGTAACATCTTAAGAAATTTGTGGCTACAAATGGATGTCTTAAAGTATTCTACACAATCCGCCAAAGGTGAAAGTCTACATTGTGTGAATAAAGGAGTTGAGGTCGAACACAATGAGACTTCGTTTAATTACCGTTCATTGTGGTATACCATTAACAAGCATGAGAAAACCTACCGATGATGAAAGTAGGTACCAAGGCACTGAGTACATTCTTACAAGTGTGAATAAAGGAGTCAGGTTCAAACACTTGAATAATCCATCGACCATGAGACATTGATGTATTCTCAACTGTCGATGGAGAGAGAACCTGCCACTAATGACTACAAGCCTCTAGGTACTCATAGGACTCTAGGTCTCGTTTCCAAAATAGATGAGATGAATTTGATGGAAGGAGACTCGTTGAAAGGAGAGAATTAAGGAATCTCTCATCATTCAGAACGAGGTACAAAGTAGGAGATTGATGATTTGGAGGAAATTGGACGAAGAACATGTTCATGAACCAATGGCCTTGTGCATCTTTCATGTGTGCCAAGTACAAGAAAAACATGAAAAAGACCCTCTGAATAGTATCCAATGAGGAAAAATGCTAACAAAGGTGAGGAAACCAACAATAAGGCTAATGGCATCCAAGACATTGCATGAATCCCAATGTGTGAATAGATGTCTTGTTTTTGAACACAAGGGAAACCACCCAGTCAATGACCAATGATGAAATGTCGACTATTGGGTTCAAGGTTACCTACCAATGAGGAAAGTAGGACCAAGGTGCAAAATAGGACTACAACTTCATGTGATTCTGAGACAAATTGAGGGTATGTCCAGCATGCAAAGTCAAGAGTTCTGAGGAATGGATGACACATGTTGATAGACATCCTTTGAACAAGAGCATGATACATATGGAATACTATGGAAGCATCGAATCAATGATGAAACCATGAGATGTAGGAGGCATCAATAAAAATATCCATAGGGACTAGAAGAGTAACCAGTCGGGGGAGTAAACTATCTGTAATGAGCTCAACTTCCTAAGGCCATGCTAAACCCAAAATTATGATGACAAGTGGACTCAGAAATTTTGTGCTATTTTCAAAGGTGACACGACTGCTTCCAATATAAGATAATACTCCCTTTCGGCCCATATTTTTTTATTTTTTCATAGTCAAATGAATGCTATGATACAGAGGAGGAAACGAGTGTCGCAAGTAAGAAAAACTAGTTCCATCAATGGAACATACCTATGCTCAATGCAAGGAGGTGCATGTGGGAGATGGACACTTGGGGGAATGTTCCCTACTGGGTATAAGATGTCATTTTGAAAAGGATATAAATGAGGCTCTGCTTGGTTGAGGATTTAAAACTATCGAGGAAAATGGTTTATAACACAAAGCGAGAACCGGAAATAGGCTCAATACTGTAAGCAAGGAAATGAGATGAAATCACAATTTAATGCCAAAAAAAAGTCCTTTTTCATAATCTTAGTCTACTTGGTTTGAAAAATGGATAAAATTGTACCAAATAGACGTCCCTTCAAATCCAATTTATGAGTGTGAAAGAGACAAGTTCACTCAGAAATATTTTCTCTTTTTAGACGATTCAGAAAAGAGATTAAATTAGACTCGCTTGGGAGTCCTCTAGGTATAGGTCAACATGTTTATGAGTGAGAAATGAGGTTCGAAATAAAGTCATGTAGTAGCTATAAGGGACTCTTGGTCCGATGGAAAAAATATCTGCATGGGCACCAAATGAAGTAGAGGATCTAACTAGGGTACCGATGTTTGGTGGGTCTCTACTATTTGATAACGACACATCTTGTAGCAAATGGAGAGTTTTGTGTCGCTAAAAAATGGGTTCGTATGTAAGGCATATGAGTGATAATTATAGGACAATGCAAGTGTGTATGATGGAACAGATACCTATCCTATATGTTGGGTAGCGAAAATACATGTTTGTAGTTACGAACGGTCGACATAACACTAAAAACCACAAGAATCCTTGGTGAAAACTACAAAAACCAACTCAATCTACTGTTGTATTAGTCCATTAGGAGAAAATACGGTCCGAAACTATGCAAAGTGGGTAAAAGTTTCTATAAATAGTAATAAAAACCAAATTTTACTATGGCATTTAACGTTTTTACCCAAATAGCGAATTTTGGACCAAATCACCTCTGATATTCAACTGGTGATTACGGGAGGTAGGAGTGACGGAATCAATGATCATCTGGACCAGGTAATTCCTCTTCCCCTCCTCTTTCTTTCTAGTGGATTACATTTTGTATTTAGGTTTATATTTTTAAGTTATCTAGAGTGCAAATCAAAATTTTAGGTGTACGCGGGCTACCATTCATCGAGTCACGTATATGCATGACTATATTTGACTTTCTAAAAGACAATCATTGTATACTCAACCCTATATGTGACTGGGAATGTTGAAGCCTACACATATTTCCATAAGCAAAGTTTTTATGGTTGCTAACTCAAAAAGTGATGTTTGTCTGGCAGGATGGTGCTAGAATGGAGGGAAAGGGAACATGAGGAGGTAGATGCTATTGTGGAAAGAGATCTAGTGGGCCAAATGGCCTTGAAAAGATGCGATTTGTACAAGTTTTGGGCACTCAAAGGGATGAGTGCCCAAGTGAGGTTGCTACAGTTGGTTGTGGATTACTGGGATCCATACAGTGAGAGATTCAACCATTAAGTATTGAAGTCGAGGATATATATTTCTTGACGAGGTTGTTGCATCGGGTTGAGTTGGTGAACCTCAAATCCCAGGGAGCTGGGAGTGGTATGAAGATATAAGTGTACATAGATGCTCACTATATAGCAGGGACCGAGAAGGTTGAGAGTCAACTCTCCATCCGAGCGATAAAAAATCTAAGCCTCAAGATTGTTGTCCACATTTTAACTCGGATCACAGGATCAAATTCTTTGCACCAGGCACCAATGTTGCTTATGTTCTACTCCGTAGAGTGTTTAAGACCCATGGTGTATGATTGGTGCACCTCACTACTGGCTAATATGAAGAGCTAGTTGACATAATGCAAATAGGGTGATAAGAGGAACTTTGGGTTTGCTTCCATCTTGTGTAGCTTTTTATTCGAGCGGGTTCTAGGTTTGGGACCTAGAGTTGAGATCATTCCTTGATGACCTCGTGATCCAACCATGACACAGTGGACCAAGGCGATGAGACAGTAGGGGGGAGGTAGGGTTCCCACACCCTACAACAATGATTTATTTTACTGGTGAAGACGACAGGTCATTTCTCTAGATGACTAACCCTATGCAAGGATCGACTTCAGAGGGGACCCTAACATGCCATTACCACCAGGGACCACCTACGGGGACATAGGTATGTCAAAGTTTTTAAATATTTCATTTTTTTTGTATTTTTGTATAAGAAAACAAAAATATTTTGGATGATGTTTAAGTACTAACTAGACACGTATGTGATGTAGGCGTAGGTCCACAATGGTTAGACAAGCTTCCACGACATCGTTGGAGGCACTAGGGAGATGAGGTGGCAGAAGGAGAAGCACATAGAGTCCTTCAAAATCTGCAGGGAAACCTGTCTCGTTTGACACATAGGATTTCAATGGTTCATGTAGAGGATCTGTTGGAGGCTATGCAAAGGAAGGTGGTTGGCATGCCTAGAGCTTGGGTGCGACTCTTTTGGTGTCTTGCAAACTCTGTAGTTTTTTATTATATCCCACATATGATGCCATAGATGTATATATCATGGATTTTGTATTATCAGTTGTATATATGTATTGAGGGTGTTGGCCCCAATTTTGTACTATAAACATCATATTTTTTGAAATATATATAAAACATGGTTCTTCAGCTTTACTTATGTTACAATGCATACATTGATGATAATATTTTATTTTCTTTAGTTATGTGACAAATGCCAATCTAAAATGAAATTAGCATAAGCATTGGATACATAATTAGAACTCCTAGGTATGTGATAATAAGTAATAAAATCAAACTGTCATTCTAAAAGGCATATGTTGAAGTAACGTAGGGTCGCGCACATGGTAACTGTCGTTCAACTTCCATACTAATAACTAGGAATCTAGGTGAACCTACAAAGAGAGAATACCATGTGAAATGGCATCGCACAAAAGTTCTACAATGACACTATATTCGGTCAGATTATTCATGGATGGCCCTAGGCATATGCCACTTGAAGACACCAGTTGACCCTCGTGTGAGTAAAGTACCCAAGTGGTGGAAGCCAAGTTCCATATATGACGACTAGCTTCGGCTACAAATCCTAAGTAGACTAAAGACTCCATTGACATCTTCCAACCAAGGGAAAACTCGATAAGCAAGATGAAGACAAAAATAAAAGGAAAAGACATATACAATAAATTACATTAGCATACAAAGAGTTACACCCAAGCTTGGGGCTCAAGCGTAATATATTTTCAAGTAGAGCCCATTCTTGAGCTCAGCCAACATGGTCCCTTCATAATATTCTAATTCATAGGCTCATTTTTCTAAGACACATCGCATAATATACAGACCGTGCCACATGGGTTTGAACTTGCCTGCCCCCAGTGGTTCTTTGGTTTGGTCATATAAAAGGGCCAATTCACCCTTAGCGTACAACCAAGGATAGACATAATTATTGTATTGGACCTTGATACATATTTTATTCATGTTGATATCCTTAGAGGCGTCTCGATGTTGCTCATCAAGGCTCTCTAGGTGTACGAGGCATCGCTCGAGATCAGAAGTGTCAAGGAGGAGCGCGACTACCAATATAAGAGAAGGGATTTCACATTCAATAGTTAAGATTGAATCCACACCTTGTACTAACTAGAAAGGGGAAAATACGGTGGCAGTCTTGATTGAGGTTCGGTATGCCCAAAGAGCGGGATATAGCATAATATGCATGTCAGATTTGTTTCGACTAACCGTTTTCTACAAAATGGTCCTGAGAGACTTGTTGAATGCCTCTACCTATCCATTTTACTAGGGGAATTAAGGGGAAGAATGACCATGATTAAACCCCATCTTGGATTCTAGCTCTTCCATCATTTCATTCTGAAAGTGAGTGCCATGATCAATGACAATCTCACTCGAGATTCTGGAAACCTGGTGATGATTTGATTGAATACAAAGAAGGAGGTCGTCTTCCCATCGAACATAACTATAGCCGTGGCCTTGACCCACTTAGTAAAGTAGTCTATGGCCACAATAATGTAATGATGCCCCCTAATTGAAGTTAGGGTGCAATCCACAAAGTCCACTCCCCACTTGGTGAAGGGATTGATGGTAATGACTGGATGGAGAGGGGCTATATGCGAGTGCATTTTACAAGTGAGCACCTAGCAGGGATGACACTTTTTAAATTCTTCAACGCAATATTTAAATATAGATGATAAAAATTAATAGGCTCGCTGAATTGTTTGGGCTATAACAAGCCCAGATATATGACCACCACAAGCCCCAATGTGGAAATCATTTAGAACTAAATCGGCCTCTTCGTGAGTTAAAAAATGATGTAGGATATGGTCTATTCTTTGATGATTCAGAGTGTCACCGACGATAAGGTAATTCTTAGCTTGGTATCATACACGTCGTCGGTCATCTCGCGAGAGATGTTGAGGAAACCTCAAGGTTTGAAGATAGAGAAAAATGTCTTCATTCCAGGGGTCAAACAACAAGACAAGGAATATGTGTTCATCCACAAAAGAATAAACATGAATAACATCCTCATCCAATCATGGGAAGTCGGATATTAACTCTGCAAAGACTAGTGATTTCTTGGATTTCGCATAAGTGAAATCGAGTTCAAATTCTTGTAAAATGACAATCCATTTATTATATTTTCCCCCTATGATACGCTTGGTAAGGACGTAGTTAAATGGATTGACATCAGAAAACACAGTAGTTTTTCAAAGCAATATATAATGGCATAATCGTTGGACTACGTGGACAACAGCCAAAGATAGCTTTTTGACGTGAGAATATTTGAGCTTAGCACCGACTAGGTTTCAACTAAGATAGTAGATGACGTGTTCGCAGAGCTCATCATCCTCCTGAGCCAAAACCATACCAATCGTCTCTTCAGATGTGGTGACATAAAGCAAGTAATATCTATTGTAGTATGAAGACTTCAGTAGAGGTGTCGATACCAAGGATTTCTTCAAAGCATCGAAGGATTCTTGGGCTCGCTCATCCCATATAGAAGGTGTGTCCTTCTTAAAAAGATGCATGAAACCCTTAGTAATGTTGGCATAGTTTACTATAAACTGATGTAAAAAGTTATCTTTCCCTTGTAAACCTTGAATTTGTCAAATAGTGTGCTGGGGAGGCAATCAAAGTATTTCCTCAACCTTTAACAGATCTACCAGGATCTAGGTCTCAAAGACTAAAAATCCTAGAAGACGTCTAGACCTAACGCCAAAGATGCATTTATGAGGGTTCAAATGAATTATATAATGACGACATCTTTCAAAAACTAGCCAAAGGTTCTTAGGGTGATCCACTCTCTTACAAGAGTGAGCAGCAAGATCGTCGGGATAAGCTTCGACTATATGCTTAAGATCATGGAATGTGAAGGTCATAGCACATTGGAGGGTTGCTCCAGCATTTTTAAAGCTGAAATGTATCTTTTGATATGAGAAAGTATGCCCAGGAAAAATAAAAGTCATCTTATGTTGATCCTCGTGTTTAATTTGAATTTGGTTGTACCCTAAAAATCCATCCATGAAAGAAAAAACTTCACTTCCCACACGCTTGTCAAGAATTTGATCGATGATAGGTATAAGGAAGTTGTCTTTAGGTCAGGATTTTTTCAGGTCACAAAAATCCATTCATACACGAATGGCTCCTTTCTTTTTATTCACAGGAACGATATTGGATACCCATTCAGTCAAGGGAATTGGGTAGACAAAGCCAACATTAAGCAGTTTCTCTACCTCTGCGTTAATAGTATGGGCCTTTCGGGGATTGATAGCTCTAAGATGTTGTCGAACAGGCTTAGCATATGGGTAATCTTTAATCTCATGTTTGACAATTCGAGGGTCGATTCATGGCATCTCTTCATATGCCCAATAAAATACATCTTGGAATTCCTTGAAGAGCTTGGTGTAGATCATAATTTCTTGTGGAAAACAATTTGCACCGATGTGTACATTTCCAATCTTGTTAGGTGTACGAGAGATATCAACCATGATAGTAGGAGAGATACTCGCCATATTTCCGTCGGCATAAATTCCATGTGTATCAATCGGAAATACGGTGTGACCAATTATCTCGCTCAGAGTAGATCTAGAGTCATCTTGTTCGATTCTAGCAAGTTCTAGGAACAAATAAGATCGATGATGCATATCATCCCAAGGTTTGTCAGAACCATTCATGGCCTCGATGATAGCTTCATTCAATGGAAAAGTCTCATTAAGGAAGTCATGTGAGAAATATGATGAAGTGGCCCACACGGTCTTAAGAAAATGATCCTCCTCATCCATCTGTGAGGTAATAGGATTGGGATCGACGGAAGAGTCAATAATAGATTGATACACTATCTCTGCTTCTGATAGTGGCATGGACATTCCAAAATGTGACTGACCTTCACAAGATGCAGTCGATGAAGGTAGCGTCCAAGGATCGTTAAAATAGGAAGTGTCGAAAGGAACAAACCTCTCTAACGAAACGGTCCTACTGGACATGGCGTAAACATGGTGAATACTTCCATGAAGTCAAAGGTACCCATAAGGTATGAATACATTCCGACACTGATATTCTCAGTTGTCAGCTAAGAATTGTCGACCATGGGGATCGAAGGTCCAACAGATGCACTGGGGCTAGCATACGTAAAGAATAATTGGTCGATCATCACAATGTTCCCATTGTGAGGAAAACAAAGAGTGAGGAAGACAGACAATACGAAAAAAATCATAGAATAAGTCCAATTGCACCCTAGTAACATGTTATAATCAAGGGGTGCATCAACCACCTCGACATCCACGTCTACCATCTTCCCACCTAACTGGACCGAGAAGGCATGAAGAATACCATGAGGGAAAAATGAAATACCATCAAAAGAAGTCAACATGGTCAGAGACTCAGAGAGACTCGGAGAGCCAAGAGATTTCCAACAAATTAGGGACATCACACATGTTGCAGCACCTTCATCAACAACCACACGCTTGATGGTATACTTTGAGTAACCCACGTGTGTTATAGAAAGATTTTCCTCACCATTTCTATCTTGCACAGAGGGCCTTTTTCCATTTCCCTATGCAGACTTATCATCCCTTTTTGACAAATCCATATCTCAAAATAAACATTTTTCCACATATACATGCCCTTTCAGCTATACAACAAGCGTATACACAGGCTGCTCCACTACAACCTGCGTACATCAGGATTTGTGCAAAAAATAAAAAAATTGAGTTGGGTTTCCATGTCAAAACAAGAGAGCTCTGATCCTTGGCCTTCCATATACTGGAAACGTTCTGAATCAGCCCTTCAGTTTCATTTTGAAGGATATAAGAACACAATTTCAAGCTATGGAAGAGAGGAGAAAGCATTCAAATTTGAGAGCAAAGTTACTCTGGAGAAATTACTTCATATTGAGTCTGCATCTCTTTGTCCCTCAATTCTAAACACAATGTTCAACCCCCAAGATCTTTCCCTATTGTTGAGAGAACCTCATTGTCTCTCTCTTTTGAGCTTACCTTCCATGTCGACATGGTTCGAAACCAAGGAACCAAGTTCAAAAGAGAGAGACAATGAGGTTCTCTCAACAATAGGGAAATATCTTGGGGGATGAACACTGTGTTTAGACTTGACAGACAAAGAGATACAGACTCAATATGAAGTAATTTCTATAGAGTAACTTTTCTCTCAAAGTTGAATGCTTTCTCCTCTTTTCCATAGCTCGAAATTGTTCTCTTATAGCCTTCAAAATGCAACTGAAGGGATGAGTCAGAACGTTTCCAGTATATGGAAGGTCAAGGATTAGATATCTCTTGTCATGACATGGAAACCCAACTCCATTTTTGTATTTTCTAGCACAAGTCCCAATGTACGCAGGCTGTAGTGAAGCAACCAACGTATACGCTTGTTGTATAGATGATAGGTTGCATATGTGTGGAAAAATGTTTATTTTTAGCTCTTGATTTGTCAAAAAGGGATGATAAGTCTACATAGTGAAATGGAAATAGGCCCTCTGTGCAAGATAGAAATGGTGAGGCAAATCTTGCTATAAAAACGTGGATTTGGAATGCCACATGGTAAGGAAAGCGAGGCTTCACATCTGTAAAGTCAAACTTGATAACTTTTGAGCCACAGGGGTCTAGATCTCCTAACACAGATAGCAAGACATTACTCTGTGAAGTAAATGTATGGAGTACTTCTAAGGCCAACATCGCACAAGGGGTTTCACCCAGGTCCTCAACAATAGAATAATTCTGGGTGGCTCTAGCATTCAGATTGTGGGTAGAGAGATTGAGTACTCCTTTCGTAATGTGAGGTGGTATCTCTAGTTTTTCGATCTGCAAGGGCATATCCAGAGGAGGAGGATATTCTAGACCAAGTATAGTTTGTGGAGAACTATAATCACGAGCCCAAGTGGCTACATTAACCTGAGAACTGACCATATTAATGCATAAATGGTCACCATCTTGTGCCAATGGGTTTTGACTCCCGTCGACCACATTTCTAGCATTTGAGGAGCTCGAGGCCATGTGTTGATTATGTGGAAAATGATTTTTCAGCACGGTGGGTGGTAGAGATAAGAGCCTCATAGCTTCCACAAGTTTTGGGCATAAATGAGTAAGGTGAGCATATGTACAAATATTACAGGGAAATTTAACCTTATGCCTTTCTTTCTTTCCCTCACTAGCATTATTATTTGTCCTCTCATTATTACCATTGTCCTTGGGTTTATTATTATTCTTCCCACTCTTAAGATAATTATTATGTCCTTTCTTCTTATTATTGCCTGTTTGTTGGTTACCATTTGGGTCAGTCGATGATTGCATGGAATGTACATCCATCGAATGAGTGGGATTGGATGACATAGATGAAGTTGGCCCTCCTATAGACTGGTTTAGAGACAACTCTTTCAAATGGATTGTCACTGAGTCTATGGATTTTTCATTGGCGGAGCCTACAATGCCATCGGCATGAGGTCTGATATTTTGTCTAGGGTCATAGTTTGACCTTGGTGTGTTTGAAATAATCTCGTATAACATCCCAGACTAAGCATATATAATATCTAACTACTAGGATTTGAAGATTTCTTCTTCCTCAGATGTAACCCCAGATGTAGCAACATCCTTCGAAATAGGAGGTTGTAAAGACTTAAGGAACCACTCTAACAGGAATTCTAGGGGTATGTGGGTCTTGACCAACCTCTTCCTTCTACACCACTCTTGGATGTGATCCGAGATATGAGTTTATTTTTTCTGGTGTAAGGTCAACAAAAGTTCTAGGCCAACATCATAACGAACTAGAAATTGGAAGTGGTTAAGGAAGAATAAAACCATCTGACTAAATGTCCCATATGCCCCCCTAGGTAGCTCTATATACCATTCCGTGGAAACCCATGTGGGGGTGCATTGAAATAATCTTAACCGAATGGAATCGTCATTAATTGAATTCGAAGAGCACCATAAGTGAAAGGTGGTAACATGATATCTAGGATCATCACCATTCTTTCCTTTGAATTTTGGAATATCCGAAGGAAGCTTGATGGGAATGGGGGGGCATGTATGATTGTGACACATAGGGTTGTTCATCAACTTAGACAATTCTGGAAGATTGAGCGTGGCTATTAAAGAGAGATGGGGTTGCAACATATGGCCCCAAGCTCCCTGGAAATATTGTGGTTGGGGAATCATGACCCATCTAGGGTTCTGGTAGGCACCATGGCCTTGTCAGGGATTGTAATACCCTCCTTCAGGGTGATTCATAAGGGGTAGTTTGGGAATCATTGCACTAGGAATGTTCTGATGACGGTTATAAAACATTTCCCCAATCAGAGTGGCTCCAAGTTGAGGGTTTCCCAAGGTTCGAAACTGACCTCCTCCGGGTGTGAATCTGGAGGATATAGGTGGATTTGTCATACAAAATGTGTTGGTCGAAATCAACACTGAGGAGGTGAGCGTAAAGGATGAACCTTGAGAAGAAGCTTGTCTGTCGAGCTGGTTACGCCACCCAGAAGCAATAGGATTAGACTTGGGGTTAAAAGTAGGAATGCCTCCCACGATAGGAGTCGTTTGAGGGATATGAGAGCCACCAAATGAGAATGGAGTATAAAGAGGAGTTGTGCCCCCAATTCCAATGTTATCATTAGGGCTAGCGACTAGGATGGAGTTTGAAAACTACGATGTAAAATTCAACATACCATAGGAAAAAGGACTAGAGGCCATCAGGATGGACTGAACAATATAGCTCGATGAATGACCAAGAGACCCAAATGGGTTTGTGGAAATAGGTTGAGTATTCATTATAGGAAGGGAAATAGTGATAATAGGTGCCTCTGACACTACAACCATTGTGGTTGTAGGAGTCAAAGGGGTACCATTAACTATGGTAGGTGTGGGAGTCGAAGGGCTCCCAGTATCTTGATGACTCAGTTCAGTAGTTGTCCTTGTAGAATGACAAGTCTGATAAGTTAAGGTGTGTGTACCACGTTTAATAATTCAACGCCTTTTATAAGGCAAAGTCTTAAAATGAGGTGGTAACTGTAGCAAGCGTTGAGACATGCGGGGAAGCTGGTATGGATCCATGATGACTTAAGATTCTAAATATAAAAACAAATCCTAAGGCCAACTAGTAATCAAAGAGCACACAAAAAATAATCAAACGACCAATGTGCACACAAACATGATAAAGTGTTTGAAAGGGGCTTCCCTCCCTAAAGTAGGTATGCCTCACCCAAGAGGGTCCTGAGACTCCCTGCTAAAGATCAGAGGTATCAAAATCAATTATAAGGGCCCTCGTGGGATTAACAACCAGTTGGTCAGATCCCCCCATAAAGGTAATCCATCATAAAGGCTATGTGTTGTCTGACCCTTATCTGACCCAGGGTAACCTATGTGGTACCTAAGTCAAGCAAGTAATCAACGAATTTATAACCGATGCATAGGAGAACAATCATAAGTTGGGTCCACCGTATGGGAAGGGTAAAAAAGCTTGAATCCTTGAAAGAACCACCTCTCATGAAGGTAAGGGCACTAGAAAGATCCCTAGATATGAATAGATCCCCAGAAGTATCTATGATGCTAATAAGGTATCAGGGGGATATCCCTTCAAATGAATTCACACTACCTCATTCTTAACTCGTGTGTAAGCAGAGCCTCCTGATATTACCGATTATAAAATGGATTTATCCACTCCCTTAGTTAGACACATATGTTTATTTAATAGCCTTGGAGAAGTTTACTCATAAAATCATATTCCAAGGCACTAAATCCTAGACTAGTTTGTGCACCCTAGAAAATAAAATTGTTACGAATCAATTTTAAATTATATCATTAATTTTAATGGCCTTGCTTACTCGAAAGGTGCGGTCATGAAACTAGTGATGTTATGACTCAACAAGTAAAATAAATGAATACGAATACAATGAAAAGTCCTAACTTCAATGTCCAATAAATGATATGCTTCTTAAAAATGAAATTTCCAATTCAATTATGCAATTCTAAATAAAAATGCAATCTTTCCTTACATGCACTAAGATAAATGACAAATACTCAAGAGATAGAAATGTCAATCAATGTAAAATTCGCAATATTTTTTGTATTTTCAATATAAGAAAAATGAAAATGCAAGGACTAAACTGTTAGATTACTAAGAGGGGGGGGGTGAATCAGTAATAAAGAAATAATATCCTTTTTAACCATATAATTCAAGTGTTATATCAATGTAGCATTATCATCCAATATTTGCAGAGTAAATAAACAATGAACAATTGAAAAATCATACACATACACAATACACCAATGTTTTTACGTGGAAACCCAAAGCGGGAAAAAA